>JAJQKJ010002353.1:0-171541 GCA_029574335.1 Rana kukunoris
AAAGGAAGCTATTTAGGGAAAAAAATGTTTTCCTTTACAACCCCTAGTAATGCAGTGCTGTATTGCATGAAGAGGGGGGTAAATCTTCCGGAGGTCAAGCGGTTAAAATTGGCAGCTCAGGGCTTTGTGCTTTGTCATCAAACAATAAAAACAAAAATGTTCCACAGACTCAGACAAATTGGCAGTTGCTTTTTGCAGTTGTATTTTTTTCTTATATTAGTTGTTTTCCCCGCCTTTCCTCTCACAACAGCCTGAGTACACGCAATGGCTCCAGGTTTGATCACAGGGAACGCTCAGACTTTGCGCCGTCTTTGCAGAAAAAGTTAATGAATGCGGTTTTCGGAGGTGAGACCTTGTGTTTGGGAGTAATTCCATCCCACCCCAGGGGCAGTGTGTAGGAGTAATAGGGACGCCATTCCCTTTATGTGACAATTCCCTGCTAAATTCCATTTCTACTGCTGAAGGTTGTTCCCTGTGAGGTAAGTCACCCTTGTAGAATGGTGATACTCTGATGGATAATCTCCAACTCTCAGAGAAAGTTTCCTAACCCCCCTGAGAGTCTCCTGCGTTCTGTTTGCAATCCGGATGGGGGGAGGGAAGAGGAAGGGAAGGGAGGAGGATGTCTCACATTCCACCTCCTCTTACATGTGAGATGAGGTAAAACATGTCAGAGTAAAGCAGGCAGGTCTGTGATACGGACTCAGAAATGTCCTCAGCTGGGACACCGCAGACTCCGGGCCAAGCAACCATTACGTAAGTACGTGAGACTCCTCCGTCATACGCGTGTGCAGATTTGGGGGCTTAAGATGCTTGGAAAAGAGCAGTCGGGGGTCCAGGAACAATCTGCATGACAATTCCTTAAAGCGTAAACTAAAAATGTATTATACGGCAGTTTACCAGTCCTTGGAGGTCCTTTCTCAGTTCAATTTCTTCTGGTGATCCTGCCAGTAATGCACTTCTCTTCCTAGGGTGACAACGCTTACTTACTGTGCCGTATGACAACAGTGTTGTCATACTAGAAAAGGACTACAAAACACCTCCCTGTATTATTGGGATGAGGTGAGGAGAAATGTACTAATGGTAAAGCTGTTTTGGGGACCGCTGTCTAAAAAAGGATACCCCCCTCGGTTACTTTCTGCTGTTAGGGCGTGGTGGCTGCATAAGACTGCCCATAGATGGAGTTTTTTCGTTTAAAAAAGAAGAAAATGATTCTTCCAATCACACAAGACAGGTAGATGGAGGAATCCTCCTCGCTGAGAATTTTTTAATTGATTTTATGTGTGTGGAAGTGATATTGCTTAAATAGCAGCGCCAGTGGAGGGTCTACATCCATCTCCTAAAAGATCAATCAACAGTCTACAAGTACGAAGTGGGATTTTAAATACCTCTTTAGTGGCACAAATGCATCACGTGGTAATAAAAATATTACAAATCTTTATTTCGTTCAGTAAAAAACGTTATAAAGCGTGTATGATTAGTGCATGGACATTGATACTACCATGTTTCCCCGAAAATAATCCGGGGTCTTATATTAATTTTGGCAACCAAACACACAGTAGGGCTTATTTTCAGGGTAGGTCTTACCATGTAAAGTGTTGTCTTCTCTCCCCCTCTCCATCCCTGCCTGTCAGGAATCCCCAGTGTGAACCGAGTTAAAATGCATGTAAAATCCTATAGTTCACTCTATTACAGTAGTATATCTGGATCAACGTGTGGGTATAGAATTGGGTTATGGGGATTGATGATATTGTTATTATTTTTTATTTATTTTTTGGTTGAACTGGATGAACTTGTGTCTTTTTTTCAACCTGACTAACTATGTAACTATAAAATGTACAATGTGTGTTTTTTTGTACATACAATTGTGTGCCAAATATGTTCATTCTAGTGCCGCTCTGCGTTTCTGTGACCTGCCGTAGCTCTCTTCCTCGGTATTTATATTACAGAAACAACCACATTGTACAATATAACGTAATCGAGTGGATTCTAGGATTTTTATAATCGTTTCTCAACTAGGGCTCATATTCCGGATAGGACTTATATTTCAGCACTCCTGGAAAATAACGCTAGGTAGTCTTATTTTCAGGGTAAGTCTAAATTTCGTTGGAAAACAGGGTACCAATCATCACCCAACTGACGGGCAGTGTTAATTTTGGCAGCAAATTTCGATTTAGTTTTAGTCTTATGCCGCATACACACGATCGTGAAAAAAACATACTTGCTCAGAGCACTAAGAACTTGTGCGTACCCGACGAGTTGACGTACAACACGTACTGACGCGGCACTGTAAAGGGGAAGTTCCATTCGGGATGGCGCCACCCTTTGGCCTGCTTTGTGCTGATTTTGTGTTGGTAAAAGTTTGGTGAGAGACGATTCACGCTTTTCAGTCTTTGTGCTTTTCTGTCTGTTACAGCGTGACGAATGTGCTATCTCCATTACAAACGCTAGCTTTACCAAAACGAGTACTCCCTTATTATGAGAGTATTATTCATTTAGTCGGCTAAAATGTTTCAGTCGTTTTAGTTGATGAAATTAACGCTGCTGACGGGCTGAAAATTGGTTGCCATAGTAGTCTTCCAAAATTAGGAAATGTAGGTCAACACGTTTCGCAGAAACGTCCACTTCCTCAGGACCTCATGTACAGGTATAGACAGTAGAATAGATTTAGAAGAACAAAAATATACAGTGCAGAAAAATAAGTATTTGAACACCCTGCTATTTTGCAAGTTCTCCCACTTGGAAATCATGGAGGGGTCTGAAATTGTCATCGTAGGTGCATGTCCACTGTGAGAGACATAATCAAAAAAAAATATTCCAGAAATCACAATTTATGACTTTTTAACTATTTATTTGTATGATACAGCTGCAAAGAAGTATTTGAACACCTGTCTATCAGCTAGAATTCTGACCCTCAAAGACCTGTTAGTCTGCCTTTAAAATGTCCACCTCCACTCCATTTATTATCCTAAATTAGATGCACCTGTTTGAGGTCATTAGCTGCATAAAGACACCTGTCCACCCCATACAATCAGTAAGAATCCAACTACTAACATGGCCAAGACCAAAGAGCTGTCCAAAGACACTAGAGACAAAATTGTACACCTCCAAAAGGCTGGAAAGGGCTACAGGGAAATTGCCAAGCAGCTTGGTGAAAAAAGGTCCATTGTTGGAGCAATCATTAGAAAATGGAAGAAGCTAAACATGACTGTCAATCTCCCTCGGACTGGGGCTCCATGCAAAAATCTCACCTCGTGGGGTCTCAATGATCCTAAGAAAGGTGAGAAATCAGCCCAGGACTACACGGGAGGAGCTGGTCAATGACCTGAAAAGAGCTGGGACCACCGTTTCCAAGGTTACTGTTGGTAATACACTAAGACGTCATGGTTTGAAATCATGCATGGCACGGAAGGTTCCCCTGCTTAAACCAGCACATGTCAAGGCCCATCTTAAGTTTGCCAATGACCATTTGGATGATCCAGAGGAGTCATGGGAGAAAGTCATGTGGTCAGATGAGACCAAAATAGAACTTTTTGGTCATAATTCCACTAACCGTGTTTGGAGGAAGAAGAAGATGAGTGAGTAGTACCATCCAAGAACACCATCCCTACTGTGAAGACATGGGGGTGGTGTGGTAGCATCATGCTTTGGGGTGTTTTTCTGCACATGGGACAGGGCGACTGCACTGTATTAAGGAGAGGATGACCGGGGGCCATGTATTGCGAGATTTTGGGCAACAACCTCCTTCCCTCAGTTAGAGCTTTGAAGATGGGTCGAGGCTGCTGGTCTTCCAACATGACAATGCCCGAAGCACACAGCCAGGATAACCAAGGAGTGGCTCTGTAAGAAGCATATCAAGGTTCTGGCGTGGCCTAGCCAGTCTCCAGACCTAAACCCAATAGAGAATCTTTGGAGGGAGCTCAAACTCCGTGTTTCTCAGCGACAGCCCAGAAACCTGACTGATCTAGAGAAGATCTGTGTGGAGGAGTGGGCCAAAATCCCTCCTCCAGTGTGTGCAAACCTGGTGAAAAACTACAAGAAACGTTTGACCTCTGTAATTGCAAACAAACGCTACTGTGCCAAATATTAACATTGATTTTCTCAGGTGTTCAAATACTTCTTTGCAGCTGTATCATACAAATAAATAGTTAAAAAATCATAAATTGTGATTTCTGGAATTTTTTTTTTTGATTATGTCTCTCACAGTGGACATGCACCTACGATGACAATTTCAGACCCCTCCATGATTTCCAAGTGGGAGAACTTGCAAAATAGCAGGGTGTTCAAATACTTATTTCCGCACTGTAAGTCACATAGGTCCATGTGCAATCACAGGCAGGGCCGGTGCTACCACTAGGCAGCCGCCTAGGGCGTCCTGCTGCCTAGGGCGCCTGGCCAGTGGTGTTCCTACTCTCTTCTCTCGGCAGCAAGCAGTCTCAGCATCAGAAGGCAGACACCACTCAATTCGCACATAGTGTCATAGGCGCAGCAGTGGCAGAGAACAGTGTTGATGGCTGCTGGTGAGGCTGCTTTTGATGGCTGCTGGTGAAGTTGCATTTGATGGGCACTGGTAGGCTGCATTGATGGGCGCTTGTGAGGCTGCATTTGATGGGTGCTTCGTTAAAAAGGTGGGGTATACATGGGCAGGACATGGGAGTCAGGGGTGGTGCCAGGGGGGGGCGGAAAAATTAGGTTTTGCCTAGGGTGTCAAAAATCCTCGCACCAGCCATGATCACAGGCAATGTCAACAGTTTAGAGAGCTGAACAGTAAATGGATATTACCAAAAGGGGGGAGGGGGTGAGACTTTGTACTCTGCTAGCTGGGATCCTCCACTGTCAGAATACACTGATCAGCGGCTTGGCCATCAGAGGTTGATTATTGGTAGATTGATTTCTGTTGAGCGGGGGCAGGCAAACATGGATCAAAATGTGGCTGGTCCCTGCTGAAAATTTTAATTCATCTATGGCCAACTTCAGGCTTTCCCCCCCTTACTTTTCACCTGGTGATGCTGCCAGTACCACACTTCCTGTCTTAAGCCTAGTACACACGGGCCGAATGTCAGACATGGGGTCTTCTGGTAGGGGAAAGCGGGGGGGGGGACATCCCACAAAAGCACATCAGGAGAGATCACTGTACTAACATTAGATTGTTAGTACAGCGGCTCCGACCAGAGCTGTCATTTTTTTTTCAACCTGCTGGGTTGGACAAAAAAAACGAGTGGTGTGTGTTAGGCTTTAGTGTGACAACACTCACTCACTGTGCTGTATCTGTGGAGCAATACCATTGTTACTCTAGAATAGGAAGTGTGTTTGCACTGTATGACAACTCTCCTCATCTCCATGATCTAGGAGGAAGGTGTTCTGTAGTCCAGCGATCTGAGTTGGGTAGCATACTAAACAATGCTTGAGATAATAATTGCACAGGACAGCTCTGGATTTCTGGCAGGATTAAAAAGTATTTTATTTGTATACCGGTATATTATAATACCAAACAGGAGCAAATAAAGGAAGTTAATTGTTTCCATACACTGTCATTTTTAGATTCAGGTTGGATGAGTTTTCACATGCTTAGTGTACAAAGAGCGCCAGATTATCCTGCAGGAAACCGCAGTGATTCGAGTTTTCCAATAACTCCAGTGAGATCTTCTATGGTGGCCACACATGCTTCAATTTCTTTCATATGAATGATGTGCAAACAGTCCAATAGTCATAACTTCCCTTCTGATTGATTTAGACTCAATTTAGATTCCATCATACTTAGTCATTCCAGAGTGGAAATGTATTGATTGCTTTTAATTGATTATTAACCCTTAGATGCTTAATTCTTGGATACCATCATTATGATTGATCACATGAGATTGCATGGTGATCGTTCACTTATGAGAGTTACAATCATATCTTAAGAATTGATCAAAATACCTCTCTGTGTGTGGCATATTGATCAGCTGGATTGTTGTCTATAAATTGATTATTGACAGAAATCTGTGAATGAATGAACTACAAGTCCCAACAGCCTTTGCAGATGTCGGCTTGTAGTTCTCAATGAACTACCACAATTCTGTGGAGCGCTGTGGTAGTTCATTGAGTCCTCCTGCCAGTGTATCTGTGCCCATACGGATGTAGGGATACACTGACAGGTCTGTAGAAGACCTTTATGGTACCAGCAATCTGATGATCGCTGGTGCCATGCTTTACAGGCACCACTCTGCACTACCCGCAGAGTGGACTCCCGAAAGTGGGTGCAAATACCTGTCTCAGGTATCTGCACCCCCTCCCCCTGAAAGGTGTCAAATGTGACACTGGAGGGGGGGGAGGGTTCCGATTAATGGAAGTTCCACTTTAGGGTAGAGCTGCGCTTTAAGCCCTTTTAGTTTTTTTTGCTGTCTGCTTTCAGTTAACCACCCGGACCATTATGCAGGGTAAGAACCTTGCCCCTCTTTGCGATTCGGCACTGTGTCGCTTTAACTGACAATTGCGCGGTCGTGCGACATGGCTCCCAAACAAAATTGGCGTCCTTTTTTCCCCACAAATAGAGCTTTCTTTTGGTGGTATTTGATCACCTCTGGGTTTTTTATTAACAAAAATATTGGCGACAATTTTGAAATTAATGAATATTTTTTTACTTTTTTGCTATAATAAATATCCCCCAAAAATAGTTTAGTTTTAGTTCAGTTTAGGCCGATACGTATTCTTCTACCTATTTTTGGTAAAAAAAAATTAAGCGTTTAACGCAATAAGTTTATCGATTGGTTTGCGCAAAATTTATAGTGTTTACAAAATAGGGGATAGTTTTATTGCATCTTTTCAATATTTTTTTTTTTTACTACTTATGGCAGCGGTCGGCGTTTTTTGTTTTCTATGACTGCGACATTATGGCGAACACATCAGACAAATTTGACACATTTTTGAGACCATTGTCATTTTCACAGCAAAAAGTGCTATAAAAATGCACTGCTTACTGTGAAAATGACAATTGCAGTTTAGGAGTTAACCACTAGGGGGTACTGTAGGGGTTAAGTGTGAACTCATACGTGTTTCTAGCTGTAGGGGGGCGGGGCTGGGCTTGTAACGTCAGTGATCGTCTTTCCCTATATCAGGGAACAGACGATCACTCACATTGCCACGATGAAGAACGAGGAAGGTGTGTTTACACACACCTCTCCCCGTTCTTCAGCTCCGGTGACCGATCGCGGGACATCGGCAGCGATCGGGTCGAAGGCTAGGCTTAAAGAGACACGTACAGGTACCTGATTGTGTCCAGCCGTGCCATTCTGCCAACGTATATTTTCGGTAGGGGGTCCTTAAGTGGTTAAAGTGTTTATTACCCCAACATTTCATATTCCTGATATGTGTCTGCTGTGCCATGTACTTCTGTAAAAAAAACTACCCTGTTCTCTTTGCATTGGTTCCCTGAAGTTCCTATCAGTCCCTCTGCTTTCCTATTAAAAACTAACCACACTAAGGAAGAGCACACCATGGTTAGTTATCTAGCTGTACTGAGGACTCAGTGTACTCTCCTCCAATAATCAGATTTATCCTGACACGCCCTCCCGTGCAGCCATTCACTGGGAAGCTCAGTATGCTGCTTCTCCTCCCCCCAGCTCTTATGCAGCTGAGAACAGAGGGAATGTGATCACTTATAAAAAAGGGAAAAAGGTATTTAACCACTTGCTTACTGGGCACATAAACCCCCTTCGTGACCAGGCGAAATTTCAGCTTCCGGCACTGCGTCGCTTTAACTGACATTTGCGTGGTCGTGCGACGTGGCTCCCAAACAAAATTGACGTCCTTTTTTCCCCACAAATAGAGCTTTTTTTTGGTGGTATTTGATCACCCGTGCGGTTTTTATTTTTTGCGCTATAAACAAAAAAAGAGCGACAATTAAAAAAATATATATATTTTTTACTTGTTGCTATAATAAATATCCCATTTTTTTTTTTTATATATTTTTTTCTCAGTCAAGGCCGATACGTATTCTCCTACGTTTTTTGTAAAAAAAGAAAAATCGCAATAAGCGACTGCTTTGCGCAAAAGTTATAGCGCCTACAAAAAAGGGGACAGAATTATGATTTTTTTTTTACTATTTTGTTTTACTAGTAATGGTGGCGATCTGCGATTTTTATTGGGACTGCGACATTACGGCGGACACATCGGACACTTTTGACACATTTTTGGGACCATTCACATTTATACAGCGACCAGTGCTATAAATATGCACGAATTACTGTATAAATGTGACTGGCATTGACGGGGTTAACACTAGGGGGTGAGGAAGGGGTTAAATGTATTCCCTGGGTGTGTTCTAACTGTGTGGGGGGGGGGACTGACTGGGGGAGGTGACCGATGCTGTGTCCCTATGTACAAGGGAAACCGCACCTGTCTCCTCTCCCTGACAGGACGTAGAGCTCTGTGTTTACACACAGAGCTCCACGTCCCTGCTCTGTTGTCACCGCCGATCGCGTGTACCTGACGGACACCGCGGCCACCGGGTACACGCATCGAATCCTCAGCGATGCGACGGCACTGTTTTTCCCAGTGGCGCGCGGGGAATTACAGTAACATGACGTCCAAAGACGCTGTTGTGATGGCAACGAAGCGAGGGACGTAACGTAAGGAGCTGTGGAGAGGAAGGTGGAAGATTTCAAGGGACCACATAGCAACAGGCATTAAGAGGTGAGTAAAAAATAAATAAATCTCCAAATGTTTTTTTATATTTTATTTGATGCACAGTAATGGTTTTTTCCCCCCCTTTTTTGGGGGTGGAACTCCACTTTAGGGGAATTTCCGTGTAAATAACCTGTTACTCACAGCAAGGGGGTGGAACGGACTAAGGTTTTTTTCTGTTGGTCTGTTTTATCTCACTGAACAATAAAAGAGGATTGCTCAGAGCTGCATTAACTTTTTTCTGCAAGACTGGGCACAGATTATAGGAATTCTTGTAATCTACATTGTGACAGTAAAAAGAAATAAAACATTTGGGTTTACATCCACTTTAAGAGAACTCAATCTAAGCATCAGCTTCTCGTAAACAGGAATGTTGGAAAATTTTCATTCTATTAGCGCATGCAGCCAATCAGCTGCAACACTGATCTGTGTATTCTGACATTCCCATTGTCAGAATAGACTACAGCGGGGAGGACTCCGCCATCCACCTCAATTGTGTGCATGAGACAATCATTTTTTTTTGTTTGATAAGCCCGCAGGCTGATCAGGAAAAAAAACGATCCATCTATGACCAGCCTTAGACGGTTGTCACGGGAATAGATGTCCCCATTGGAACAGTTTTCTCACCTACTTTTTCTGTTGTCAACTGTAGAAGTTTGGATTTCCTATTACTTTCCATCGGCGATGATGGTCACCAGGGCTGCTGCTAGAAAACATGGAATCCTCCCACCAAATAAACACAGTTTAGTATGCTTCAGTTATAAATGAACACATTGAGTGATCAGTACCAATCATTCTTTGTGTTAATTAGTGAAGTAAGGGCTTGGTAAATATGATATTGTGTATTTATCGGATCCTTCCCTCATTCTCTATTATGAAGGATTTTATTGTGTGCTTGCAGCTTCCAGGGGGAAGAAGAGGAGGGAAGCCAGCAGCACTGCAGGTGTGGGGCCTGGGCAACAGTGTGGCGGGGGGCAGTAACTGGAACCGATCCCCTGTATGGCTCTTTCTGCGGCAGGTGCAAGTTAGCAGGAGGGAGATGCCGGCTTTCAGCTACTGCAGAGGGAGCCATACAGGGTATCGGCTCCAGTAATTATCCCCCCGGCTGTACCAATCCCCCTGCCTGCCCACATCCAATTTACCCTGCTGGCCTGGGCCCTGTACAGTAAGGTGACCAGATTTTTTAAATGAAATCCGGGGACATTTTTTTTTTTACTAGTAATGGCGGCAATCAGCGACTCTCTGCCCATCACTGTCGCCGCCCACCTCACAGCCTCTCAAGTCTCACTCTCCGTGTCCCGACTACTACTGGATGGGGAGCGGAGGAAGATCACTACGCTGGGGAAGGCAAGGACATAGGCAGGCAGGGGGCTGGCTGGGACTTTAGCCAAGGCAGAAGAACATGCGGAGCTGAATGGGCATATGTCGGAAACTGTAGAAATATTCCCTCCCCCCGACCAGCACATGATCATCAGAAAGGGGCACAGATAATGGAAACAAATACACCCCAAAGCTAGTGGGAGTGGCAAAGCGGGGGGCTGTAATTCAGATTTTTCTTTTTTAATTCTGCACTGACTGTCTTTGAAATTGCCCCAGCCCCTGTTCAAATCCAATCCGCGGACAAAACCGGGGACAGACTTGGTCCGGGGACAGTGTCCTCAATCTGGGGACTATCCCCTGAAACCGGGGATGTCTGGTCACCCTGCTTTAAGCCAAGGCAGAAGAACATGCGAGCGGAGCTGAAGAAATATTCCCTCCGCTCCGACCAGCATATGATCATCAAAAGGGGCACAGGTAATGGAAAACAATACACCCCCCTAAGCTAGTAAGAGTGGCGGAGCGGGGGTTTGTAATTCCAATTTTTTTTATTCTGCACCGACTGTCTTTGAAATTGCCCCAGCCCCTGTTCAAATCCAATCCGGGGACAAAACCGGGGACAGACTTGGTCTGGGAACAGTGTCCTCAATCCGGGGACTGTCCCCTGAAACAAACATGGTGGGGTGAATCTTTCCAGCGAGGACACAGACAGAAATAGAAACTTGACAGGGGTTCTAGCCCCTAACTGTTTTACTATACAGTGCGGAAAATAAGTATTTGAACACCCTGCTATTTTGCAAGTTCTCCCACTTGGAAATCATGGAGGGGTCTGAAATTGTCATCGTAGCTGCATGTCCACTGTGAGAGACATAATCAAAAAAAAAAAATTCCAGAAATCACAATGTATGAATTTTGTAACTATTTATTTGTATGATACAGCTGCAAAGAAGTATTTGAACACCTGAGAAAATCAATGTTAATATTTGGTACAGTAGCCTTTGTTTGCAATTACAGAGGTCAAACGTTTCTTGTAGTTTTTCACCAGGTTTGCACACACTGGAGGAGGGATTTTGGCCCACTCCTCCACACAGATCTTCTCTAGATCAGTCAGGTTTCTGGGCTGTCGCTGAGAAACACGGAGTTTGAGCTCCCTCCAAAGATTCTCTATTGGGTTTAGGTCTGGAGACTGGCTAGGCCACGCCAGAACCTTGATATGCTTCTTACAGAGCCACTCCTTGGTTATCCTGGCTGTGTGCTTCGGGTCATTGTCATGTTGGAAGACCCAGCCTCGACCCATCTTCAAAGCTCTAACTGAGGGAAGGAGGTTGTTGCCCAAAATCTCGCAATACATGGCCCCGGTCATCCTCTCCTTAATACAGTGCAGTTGCCCTGTCCCATGTGCAGAAAAAACGCCCCCAAAGCATGATGCTAACCACCCCCATGCTTCACAGTAGGGATGGTGTTCTTGGGATGGTACTCATCATTCTTCTTCCTCCAAACACGGTTAGTGGAATTATGACCAAAAAGTTCTATTTTGGTCTCATCTGACCACATGACTTTCTCCCATGACTCCTCTGGATCATCCAAATGGTCATTGGCAAACTTAAGACGGGCCTTGAGATGTGCTGGTTTAAGCAGGGGAACCTTCCGTGCCATGCATGATTTAAAACCATGACGTCTTAGTGTATTACCAACAGTAACCTTGGAAACGGTGGTCCCAGCTCTTTTCAGGTCATTGACCAGCTCCTCCCGTGTAGTCCTGGGCTGATTTCTCACCTTTCTTAGGATCATTGAGACCCCACGAGGTGAGATTTTGCATGGAGCCCCAGTCCGAGGGAGATTGACAGTCATGTTTAGCTTCTTCCATTTTCTAATGATTGCTCCAACAGTGGACCTTTTTTCACCAAGCTGCTTGGCAATTTCCCCGTAGCCCTTTCCAGCCTTGTGGAGGTGTACAATTTTTGTCTCTTGTGTCTTTGGACAGCTCTTTGGTCTTGGCCATGTTAGTAGTTGGATTCTTACTGATTGTATGGGGTGGACAGGTGTCTTTATACAGCTAATGACCTCAAACAGGTGCATCTAATTTAGGATATAAATGGATGGATAGGACATTTTAAAGGCAGACTAACATTCTTTAACTACTAACTGTCTTTAGAATTCAACATTCTATCTTAATATTTAAATGACTTTTATGTGTATCATTAAAAATTATAAATTATGATTTGTATTTTTTTTTTGATTATGTCTCTCACAGTGGACATGCACCTACAATATTTTCAGACCCCTCCATGATTTCCAAGTGGGAGAACCTGAAATATGCAGGGTGTTCAAATACTATTTTCCCGCACTACATGAAAACCACATGATGTAACAGCATGTTGTTGACTGGTAACGTGCGTTGGTTTCTTTATTTTTCATTTCACGTGGATTTTTTTTCAGTCAGTTTTTTTTTCATTATCGTTTTTCGTCCTTTTTTTTTTTTTTTTTTTTTTTTGTAACTTTATTTTTATTACATATTTTGATGAACAAGGAGGATGTTAGGATGGAGTTAAATTTTCGTTAACAATCGCAAGCCATAGTTTTCTCGTCCGTTCAGAATATTTCGTCATTGGATACGATAGGGAGAAAAAATTAGCGGTGTGCTCATCCAACGTCAACGCTAGCCGAGGGAGAAAGCGTTGCGGTAGCTTTTCATACGAAAAACACACGAAGACGAGAGTCCGAGCACGTAGTGAAACAGCGCCAACTGAAGTGGATAAGTATAAAAAATAATGGACAGTCCCCTTATAGCATTTGTGGGAGGTGTAGAGCATAGTGCAACAGGAGAAATTAGACACCTGAGTAGATTACATATAAAATAGTAGAATTAGCTGACTTGAATAATACATTAATTCACAGTGATAAATTACTAATAAATAATGTAGCGCTTACTCAATGACTTAATTCAAAGAATAACAACACTAAATTAATGCAGGAATATCACGTATAACATGCATTAAAAAGTGCATAAAAACATGTAGTGAATTATTAATAAGATGTACAGTGGAACCTCAGATTGCGAGTAACGCGGTTAATGAGCGTAATGAGCGTTTCGCAATATGAGCAATTTATTTATTTCTGACTTGGTCTGCGAGTGTTGTCTTGCAAAACTAGCAGGATTCAAGCCTCTGCGTTGGGTTGTACCGCAATTAGGCAGAGGAGCGTGGGCATCGGTGACATTCTGAGCTGTCCGGAGCTGTTAGGCTACACTCAAGTGTTTTTGAGTATTTCCAAACTGTCTTCGAGTATTTCTGAGTTTCCCCGGCGCCCCCCCCCACCTCTGGCCACATGCGGTATCGCATGCCATAGAAGTCAATGTGGAACGAATTATCTTTGTTTCCATTGACTTCTATGGGGAAAGTTGCTTTGATATGCAAGTGCTTTGGTTTACAAGCATTCTCCTGGAACTGATTATGCTCGTAATCTACGGTTCAGCTGTATCTTTAAACACAGTATAAAGTGCAATAGCTTATAAACTGACAATATATGTAAATGATTAGAAATAAGCGTGATAAGTCCACATCATTGGCGCACTGCGGAGGGTGAAAGCATTTTTATGAACTGGATTTTTGCCATTTGTCATTTGTCATTTGCACAAAAACTTTATTTATATTGGATGAATTTTGGATTTATCACACTTCTCATCGTTTACATATATTGTCACCTTATATTGTGTATACATCCAATCAATTATTCACGACATGTTTTTATTGCACTCTCACTTTAAAGCCTCATACACACGATAGATTTCCATCGGACAAAGCCGTGAAATTTTGTGCGAAAGGCGTTGGCCGTGAACTTGTATTGCATACAAAACGGCAAAGAATTGTTAAAACTACATCGTTTTTCAGCTCTTTAGCGCCACCCTTTGGGCAACTTCTGCTAATGTTGTCTTATGGTAAGCATTGGTTCTGAGAATTCGTGTTTGTACTTTAGATTTTTTTCTGACGGACTTCTGTGCACACGATCGGATAATCCGACATCACACATTTGTTGTCGAAAAATTTTAAAGCATGCTATCCAACATTTGTTGTTAGAAATTCTGACAACAATTGTCCGATGGAGCCTACAAACGGTCAGATTATCCGACAACATCCTGCCATCACACAATTCCTGTTGGAGAATCCGATCGGGTGTACGGGTCTTAAGAGTTATTGCATGTGATACGTCATTTATTATTCAGATAACTATAGGGAAAAAAGGAGTGAAAACACTCACAGTGCCACATGCATAAATATAGAGAATAAAAAAAAAATTGCTCCAGAGAAGCAACCAATGCTCGGCAACACAGACAGGAATAACAAAAATATCATTTTATTACAAAATAGTTACATAAAACAACATTAAAAGAAAACCATACAAGATATCAGGTATGAGAAAATGTCCCCTGTGCGCCTACGCGTTTCGTCACAAGGTTTCTTCAGAACAGACAAGAGAGTAAAATAGTAGAAAAACAAATTTCACTATCTAAAGGTCATCCAAATCACATAGGTATGAATATATCCATATGTCGGGAACTTTGTAGGTAGGGAAATTCCATGGAAAAAAAACGGGAAAACACGTATTCAAAAAGATAACTGCACCGATATGAAGAAAAATTTAAAACAGGTTCTATTTTTTTTCACCAATGGAATTAAAAACCGATGGGGCCCACACACGATCGGTTCTTCCGATGTAAATGGTCCATCGCTCTGGACTTATGAATCGAAAGGCTATATAAAAACTTGTGCGCCGATATAGCCCACACAATATGGCAGGTCAGAGAACAGCGTTAGCCCCCAGGAGACAGCCCGTGCTGTATGTGTGTCTCCTGGGGGCTAACGCTGTTCTCTGACCTGCCATATTGTGTGGGCTATATCGGCGCACAAGGTTTGCTATAGCCTTTCGATTCTTAAGTCCAGAGCGATGGACCATTTACATCGGAAGAACCGATCGTGTGTGGGCCCCATCGGTTTTTAATCCCATTGGTGAAAAAAAATAGAACCTGTTTAAATTTTTCTTATGGTTAAGAAAACGATAGAAAAAAAACGATCATCTGTAGGGAAATCCATCGGTCAAAAATCCATGCATGCTCAGAATCAAGTGGACGCATGCTTGAAAGCATTGAACTTAATTTTTCTCAGCACGTCGTAGTGTTTTACGTCATCGCGTTGGACACGATCGCATTTTTAACCGATGGTGTGTAGGCAAGACCGATGAAAGTCAGCTTCATTGGACATCCGATGAAAAAATCCATCGGATTAGATTCCATCAGATATCCGATCGTGTGTACAGGGCTTCAGGCAGGCCCGGATTTCCCACAAGGCCACCGAGGCCAGGCCTCGGGGCGGCAGCGGCATGTAAGTGATCAAGGGGAGCACTGGCGTAATGTAGGCAGCCAATGGACCCGCGCTGTCCCTGGGTCTGATGCCTCAGTAAGCTGCGGGATTCGGGACACTACTTACAGCGCAGAACAGTGCACAGAACAGTGAGGGGGATCGCTGCAGCGGGGAACAATTACAGGAACCATGCCCTGTATCTGTGTCCGTCCAGCAGCTGAAAGCTCTAAGACACGCCCCCCCCTCCCCGCTGGAGGCTGGTCAGACACAGATACACCATAGTTCCTAAATTGCTCCCCGCCGTCCCCGGCAGCCTTGTCTCCGTTAAAGTTGTGTGTCCGGCGGAGGCTTCAGGAGTCTGCCTTTGAGGCCTTGACTTGTAGTCATCTGTGGAGCTTACGAGTTTCTGTGATCCCTATTCTTGGACTGCCCCCCCAACTATTACATCTTTGTTTTTAGCTGATTTGTATTTCCATACTGAATTTGAGGTATCTCCTCACATCAACAATTTCTCCTTATAGAGAGAACGTGTCATTATTACTTAATGCTTCCTTGATTTTGGAGTTTTTTTGGATACGTGTTTTCCCTTTTTTTCCCATGGAATTTCCCTACCTACAAAGTTCCCGACATATGGATATATTCATTGGAAAAAAAGAAGAAAGAAACTGCGCTAAAATTATTAAATGCAAAAATAAAGAGAACTCAACGAGATTACAATTCTCCAAAACTCCAACGAGATTACATATGCGATTTCATGCAAACAATAAATACAAGAAATTATTAGGAAAAAATATAAATCGCGCTACCTTAAAACATAAATACAAAAAATCACAATTAATAGGGCTGGCTGCTGAATCGAAAAAAATGACCAATGATGGCCACTGGACAATACGCAGTCACCTCAAAACCGTGATGATACTGTATTAATAATAAACCAAAAAACAAACAGCAAAAGAAACACAGCTGATATGGTATAATGCTGAATGTGTGACCATCAACTAAGGCTCCATTCACACCTAGGCGTTCTTACGCCTGAAGCACGACGCTACAATACGCCGGAGGGTCGAAATTGCATTGTTCTCTATGGAGACTGTTCACATCTCCTAACGCAGAACGATGTACGTCGATAGAACGCCGACTTTCAAACAAGTCCCGGACCCTTTTTCGACGCGCGTATCGGGCGGCTTCGGCGTTCAGCATAGCCGACAATGAATGTAAAAAACAACACGGTTAAATACAACGCCTTTTGTCGCCGCAAATCGTGGGTCAAAACGCCTACTTTTTGACGCCGCAAATCGTGGTACTTACGCCGCAAATCGCCTATGCAAAGGTGTGAATGCAGCCTGTGAGACTTGATTAAACATAGTTCAAAATATTGACAAATAAAAAGCCCATAAGTGAAGATTGATAAAAACACCCGTGTTTCTAGATGAATAAACGTGTCCAAAAAGCAAAGTGTCCTCCACCAAACTTATGAATTGGTTTCTTACCAGAAACCCACGAACCCTTATAACAGGGGATCAGAAGCAGCATATAACGATCCCAATCACGTGGCATCAGGTCTGCGGTCCTGGTGGATCCCGTATCCCAAAGTGTTTCAGCAATATGGATGCCCACAATGCAAAAAAACATCAATGGCTCCACATAGGGCGAGCGACGCGCTGTTGTCACCCAAGTTCCTGTGTGTTCCACCAGTGAACGAGAGCCTGAGGATTTTTGTGTTCCGGCCGGCACATGAAATAATCAAGGCGTTTGTTATACTGCATGATTGTAAGTGCATTTTTAATCTTTTTAATACATTTTATACGTTTAACACACTATGTGGAGCCATTGATGTTTTTTTGCATGGTGGGCATCCATATTGCTGAAACACTTTGGGATACGAGATCCACCAGGACCGCAGACCTGATGCCAAGTGATTGGGATCCGTTATATGCTGCTTCTGATCCCCTGTTATAAGGGATCGTGGGTTTCTGGTAAGAGACCAATTCATAAGTTTGGTGGAGGACACTTTGCTTTTTGGACACGTTTATTCATCTAGAAACACGGGTGTTTTATCAATCTTCACTTATGGACTTTTTATTTGTCAATATTTTGGACTATGTTTAATCAAGTCACACATAGTTGATGGTCACACATTCAGCATTCAGCATTATACCATATCAGCTGTGTTTCTTTTGCTGTTTGTTTTTTGGTTTATTATTAATACAGTATCATCACGGTTTTCAGGTGACTGCGTATTGTCCAGTGGCCATCATTGGTAATTTTTTCGATTCAGCAGCCAGCCCTATTAATTGTGATTTTTTGATTTATTTATGTTTTAACCACTGGGCACTTAAACACCCTTCCTAACCAGACCAATTTTCAGCTTTCGGTGCTCTCACATTTTGAATGACAATAACTCAGTCATACAACACTGTAACCAAATTACATTTTTGTCCTTTTTTTTCCCACAAATAGAGCTTTCTTTTGGTGGTATTTGATCACCTCTGCGGTTTTTATTTTTTCGCTATTAATGAAAAAAGAACGAAAATTTTGTAAAAAAATGAATTTTTCTTCATTTCTATCATAACATTTTGCAAAAAAGTATTTTTTCCTCATAAATTTGGCCTAACATGTATACTGCTACATATTTTTGGTAAAAAAAAAAAAAATTGGGATATTATTTAGTCTGGGTGAAAGTTATAGGGTCTACAAGCTATGGTACCAATTTCTGAAAATTGAACAATTTGATCACACCTGAAGTACTGACAGATTCTCTCTTTTCTTGAGACCCTAACAAGCCAGTGAAGTACAAATACCCCCCAAATGACCCCTTTTTGGAAAGTAGACATTCCAAGGTAGTTAGTAAGAGGCATAATTAGTTTTTTGAAGTTGTCATTTGTTCCCACAATTCTTTGCAAAATTCATTTTTTTTTTCCATACCATATTGTCATTATAACAGGTTATTTCTCTCACATGGCATGTATATTCCACCAATGACCCCACAAAATATATTCTGTTGCTCCTCCTGAGTATGGCGATACCACATGTGTGAGACTTTTACACAGCGTGGCCACATACAGAGGCCCAACACCGAAGTAGCAACTTCAAGCATTCTAGGAGCATAAATCACACATCTAATCTCTCAACCACCTATTACACTTTTGAAGGCCCTGGAGCACCAGGACAATGGAAACGCCCACAAAGTGACCCCATTTTGGAAAGCTAACACCCCAACGTATAATCTATGAGGCATAATGAGTCTTTTGAACAGTTTATTTATTTGCCGATGTTTTTGGAAAATGTGGGAAAAAAAATGAAAATGCATTTTTTTTTTACACAAAGTTGTCCATTTATAGGATATTTCCAACACATAGCATGTACATAGCAAAAATTACACCCCAAAATATATTCTGCTGCTCCTCCTGAGTATGGCGATACCACATGTGTGAGACTTTTACATAGCGTGGCCACATAGAGACCCAACATCCAAGAAGCACCATTAGGTGTTGTAGGCACACAAATTACACATCCAATTTCCTTACAATCTATCACATTTTTGAAGGCCCTTCATATTTCTAACACAGCATGTACATACCAGGAATTACACCCTAAAATACATTCTGCTGAGTAATGGGTAAAAAAAAAGATTACCTGTGGTTTTAGTAGTACAATTGTCCACAGGAGGAGAGCCCTGATCCAGGCAGCAGGCAGCGACGTGGTCAGCAACAATGAATGGAATTGTCCAGGCAGCAGGCAGGAATATTGTCCATAGTCGGTACAGGCAGGGATACTGTCCATATATACTCCAGGTCCAGTGCAAGTAGAAACATTGCCAGCAGTGCCAAAATATTGGTCCTGGTAGTAAGCAGGAACATGGTCCAAGTAGCAGGCCAGGAAAGAATGGGGACAGGGGTAGAGGCTTCTCCCACCCAAATCTATTTGAAGCCTCCGGGCAACCAGACCCTAATCTGGGAATGAGAAAACTAAAAATTTATTTTTTTTCATCCAGAAAAACAATTCTGGAGCCCCTCACATATGTGAGACCCCTGTGTTCCCACTAGCATAGCAGGGTAAAAGATCAATCCAAGGGGCAGGCAAAAAACATGGTCAAACAGTCCAGGGTTAATTCCAGAGCAGGCAGAAGTAGGTACAGTTTAGCGTTAGGCAGAAGCTTTGTAGTATAACAGGCCAGGGTCAGTTCCAGAGCAGGCAGAGGTAGGTACAGTTTAGCGTTAGGCAGAAGCGTAGTCGTATAACAGGCCAGGGTCAGTTCCAGAGCAGGCAGAGTAGGTATAGTTTAGCGTTGGGCAGAAGCGTAGTTGTATAACAGGCCAGGGTCAGTTCAGGAGCAGGCAGCGGTATGTACAGTGGCATAAGAGGTGTGGCCGTAAATGACAATTACGTTTACCATACTTTCCTAATATTCTAGAAAAGTATGGTAACGGCGGAAACATTGACTCAAACAAAGGCCTGGTTGGGAACGACAATCAGGGCAATGATATGTAGTGTCTCTTCTAGTTCCTTCTTTGGTGCACACCCGGCATCTCTTCTGACGTTTTCGGCCTGATTCATGGGGGGGGATTTTCTCAATAAAGTGGCGTTCATGGAGTCTGCTCACGCAATCAGAGCGAATGCCATCTGGTGAGTCTACAAGGCAGGAGATCATTTCTTCTTGGTAATGAAGATAAGATAAGGGGGTCCTTCTAGATTTACGGTAAATGACATACGTGTTGTAAATGGCCAAACTGAAAAGATATATGGAGACCTTTTTATACCAAAAGCGGCTTTTTTTTGTGGGAAGGTAGGGTTCGAGCATCTGATCATTGAAATCGACTCCCCCCATGAACAAATTATAGTCTTGAACACATTCTGGTTTTTGGATAGGGCCGTTTCTTCTGAGGATTTCTACGTGGGTGTCATCATGTATCGTTGAGAGCATGTGTACGTTTCGTTTGTCCCTCCACCAGATAGCCAATACTTCCTCATTCCGCAAAGACGCCGTCTCCCCTTTTTGCAGTCTTTCCATAACGAGCCTTTGCGGGAAGCCCTTCCTATTGGGTCGCACTGTACCACACGCTGGAGTGCCTATCCGGTAAAGGTTGCGGAAGAGGGGCAAACTTGTATAGAAATTATCCACATAAAGCTGGTAACCCTTTCCAAGGAGTGGATATACAAGATCCCAAACAATCTTTCCGCTGGCTCCAATATATTCTGGACATTCAGGGGGATTCAGTTGGGTGTCCTTCCCTTCGTACACCCGGAAGTCGTAGACGTACCCTGTGACGGTCACATAGCTTGTAGAGCTTAAAGGGCCCTTTTGTTTGGGATATACTGCTTGATGCCCCTGCCTGTGAAGTGGACCAATGACTCATGGATATTTTGGTCGGGGACAAATACTGGGGAATTCTGGAAGAGAGAAAAATTAGAGGCGGCCGAATTCTAAATAATTTGTCATGTGGATGGGTCATTCGGGGAGGGCACTGGGTGTTGTCATTGTAATGGAGGAAACGTATTATCATGTGGTATCTGGTTCTTGACATATTGGATGAAAAGATTGGCATGTGATGGATGGGTTTTTTTGGACCAATATGCGTATGATTCATTTTTTTTTGTGAGCCCCATGTTAAACGTTAGGCCTAAAAATAATTTAAATTCCTCCACTGTCAATGCTTTCCATTTATAGGGACGGGCGTAACTTGAATCAGGGTGGTCTGTTATGAATTGCTGTGCATAGAGGTTGCACTGGGCCACGATGGAGGATAATAGGTCTTGGGTAAAAACTAAGTGAAAAAAATCAATAGGGGCAAAGTTCTCTGTGTTCACCTGAACACCTGGCTGGGCGATGAAAGTTGGATGTTTGCTGCTCCTGAATTGGGGGGAAGCCACATAGGTTTTTCAAGGGCATAGGGAAGGCTGGCATGGGTCCTAACCCTTTGGGGCTGAGATGACACTCTGCTGGTTCTTGGCCTTTGCTGCAGTGGTACCTCATTTCTTCTGGATGGCACTCAGCTGCTGGTTGATGCCACTGCATCTCTGGTGGATGGCACTGAGCTGCTGGTTGATGCCACTGCATTTCTGGTGGATCGCACTGAGCTGCTGGTTGACGTTGAGCGCCACAGCACTACTTGTGGTAGCCTGCTGCTCCATGTCAATACGTCTTTGTTTCATGGGCACACTTTGCTCTTCCTCTGAATCTGTAGAAGACCCACTGCTTACAACCGGTTTCATATTCTGAAATCAGAATCAGAGAGCTCCCCGCTGGTCTCGTCGGTCAAGCACATATGCTGGTATGCATCCTCAGTGGTAAAAAACCTTGTTGCCATACTGGTGACTGTGGGCTGTGGTGACAAACTATGGTAGGGAAACTGGAACAGATATGGCTGCTGATGAGGCTGGTCTAATGAGGGTGCACTGATGGGTACTGAAGGTGCACTGATGGAACTGATGAGCACTGTAGTGGCACTGATGAGCACTTATGGACACTGGCAGCACCGATGAGCACTGTAGTGGCACTGGACACAGTAGTGGCACTGACAGACACTGGCAGCACTGATGAGCAATGTAGTGGCACTGTTGGGGCACTGGTGGCACCGATGGGCACTGATGATCACTGTAGTGGCACTGGTGTGGCACTGATGAGCACTGATGGACACTGGCAGCACCGATGAGCACTGTAGTGGCACCGATGGAGCACTGGCGGCACTGATGAGTACTGTAGTGGCACTGGTGCGGCACTGACAGACACTAGCAGCACAAATGGGCACTGAAGTGGCAGAGGTGGCACTGGTGGGGACTGTAGTGGCACTGGTGTGGACTGTAGTGACACTGGTGGCACAGATGGGGACTGGGGGGACTGTAGTGGCACTGGTGGGCACTGTAGTGGCACAGATTGGGACTGTAGGGGCACTGATGGTAGTGGTAGTTGCTCTGTGTGGCACTGCTGGGCACTATATAGATGTCACTCACTTGAAAAATCTCTTCTCCCCTCACACGCTGTATCGGTGTGAGGAGAGAAGAGAAGACGACCTCAGGATGACCCTTTTTTGTTTACATTCTTCTGCTCCCTCATTGGAGGGAGCGATCAGGTGGTGAAGAGCCGCTATCATTGGCTCTTCACCGTGATCATGTTGCGTCGGTTTTCCCCTGGACCCGGCGAGCACGGACACTTTCGCGAGCGCGTCGAAAGGGACGCGCAAACGACGAAGTGCACGAGGACCCCAGGGACGTCGTGTCACAGCAATTCGACGGCGCTGTAGCAGTATTTTCGCTATAGCGTGGTCGGCAAGTGGTTAATTACCTCTGTCCAACAGTCACACAATCATTGCCTGATCTGATACACAGTAAAATAAAGAGGTATTGGAGTCTCACATATATATATTGGAGATGTCTCCAAGCAGATGGAGAGCAAAATTGCATGGGGGCCCCAAGATTACATTTCTCAAGGGTCCAATCAACATAAACCCCCCATGCCATGACTCAAGTCTATATAGGCCTCTGCTGGCCCCATTTTAATTTTTACCTTTGTTTAAGTAGGTCGTCACTTCCGCTCGTCCAGACTCTGCATAATCAACGTAGTCACGTTGTTCTCCTTATATACCCCACGCATGTGTGAAACGTCGTCCTCTTCACCCCGCCCATGATGGACCTTTTCCTCTATTCCACGCCCCTAATCAGTGTGAAACGACAATATGGCGGTGTCACAGGTGCGTGGTATACCCTGTCCTGACAAGGAAAGCCCGGAGGCGGGAACGTCCCGATCCAGGCCCAGATGCTAAAAAGCCACAAATATGTCATTTGAAGAGATGGTGGAGATGGTGGACATACTGCGGAGGAAAGATTACGATGGGGATCATGGCCCATACCACACCCCTAATCGGAGGAAGGCCCAAATAATGGACAAAGTGGCAAGGAATCTGTACAATAAATTTGGGGTCAGGAGGTCCAAGGAGCAGCTCGGAAAAGGTGGCCTCACCTGAAATTGCGGGAGCCAGAGCAGTATAGGAAGATCAGGAAAATTATTGACAAAAGTAGATATTTTTCATGTGTTTGTTGCAATTATCTTTATTATATCTTTGCATGTTTTTCTCCATGTGCTTGTTTGGCCTGGTTGTACTTTTAAACATGGCAACTTTTAGGTTAAAAGTGAGCAAAGTGTAGTATTTTCCGTTCGTAGTAAACATCGTTCCTCCAAAATTCGATGTTTTCTGAGGTCCGGGAAAAAAACACAAATGGCCATGCCTATGTGTAAACCAACGTTTATAAACATTGTTGTCAAGATAATGTGTTTATTTGACCTTACTAGAATGTAAAGAAAGCAAACCGGATTCATTCATACAGTGTAAAGGAGAGGATAATAAGCAGCTGTTTAGTGTTTACACATCTGGACTCAGGAGCACCTGTCCCCCCCATAAATAACCTTTTTATTAGGGTCTCACACAAAGGATACTTTTGGGGTCACTCCATGTGTGTCACTTTGCCAAAAAGTATCAGTATTCCAGCTTTGCTGTAACGCAGAAAAACAAAAGTGATGTTTTTATGAATGATCCCAAACAGACAATTGTACCCCACTTTCAAGCAATGTTTTCTATGTCTCCCCTCCAATATCTGTGGGCTGAGTATACCTTTTTTTTCATTTGATTAGGGCAGGAGTCTCCAAACTACGGCCCTTCAGGTGTTCAGGAACTACATTTCCCATCATGCCTAGTCATGTCTACGAATGTCAGAGTTTTACAAGGCCTCATGGGAAGTGTAGTTCCACAGCATCTGGAGGGCCGTAGTTTGGAGATCCCTGGATTAGGGGAAAGAAGAGGACATCATTCGGAGGAGGCAAGGAAGCACAGACATGAAAAACACCACCAACCTCAGCATGTGGAAGAAAGAGAGGTGTGGAAGAAAGAGAGGTGTGGAAGAAAGAGAGGTGTGGAAGAAAGAGAGGTGTGGAAGAAAGAGAGGTGGAAGAAGGGGAGGTGGAGATTATCAGCACAACAGGTCAGTGTCTGTCACGACAGCTTCACAGGGAAGAAGAGATGTAGGTAGGCCTGCACATTTCTAATAAACCCTTTTTGGGTTTTTTAGGGGATGAACATGGTGGTATCACAGCATCTACTAGGACATCTTTCTCAAGTGCTAGTGCCCAAATTGTGATACAAGAAATAATGGAATGCAGCAGTGAAATGGACATTATGAGGAATAGGATGAATGTCATTGAACAAAAATATAAAAACATCCTTGACATGATGGGCCGTATAGTAGACTAAAGATTTTTCTATGTTGTGTTTTGCGCCCCAAATTTGCACAGGATAATCCACAAGCCAAAATTTGAAGATGCACACAGTCTGTCAACATGTGCTATCTGCCATCACAGGATATCTATTGTCTGTGCTTTGTGGGTGCAACCCCTTCCTTGCTACTCAAGTAGGTGAGAGGAAGGGTTTGCACCCCCAAAACACACATCCATTGATTCCCAATGATGGCAAATAGCACATGTTGACATTTGGCATGGGGCAGGATACAAATCCCCATTTTGCCACTCAAAATGAGTGCATCTTCAAAATTTTTGCTTGTTTCGGGGTGACATCACCCCATCACATGTGTTTGTAATAAGGTTGAACTTTGTACGTTCCATTGTTTGTAGATATTTGCTTGTTTGAAAAAAGGCTGGTTTTAGGCCACAAATTTTTTTTTTTACCAGAAATGTTTAAATCGCACACGTTGTGCACAGATTAAAAAAAGCTAAAAAAAAACAAAAAACATTTTTGGACCTGAAAATTTCAAAAACGCACAAGTTGTGCACAGATTAAAACCCAAAGCAAAAAAAAAAAAACATTTGTGTGGCTTCTTCTTTCTATGCTCAAAAACAGTTTGTACATTTAAAAAGTGAGCGATTACTGTGACAATTGTGGTTATTTACTAAAACAGAGAACTACATTTGGCACTACAAGTGCACTAGTTGGAGAACCAGGGAGACAGATAACAGAAACCTAAGAAAGAATGACAAAACTGTAATTTCAAAGATCAAATATTTTTTTTGGGGGGTAAATTAAAAATAAATATGGTCTGGCATAGCAATGGCCCCCCTACCCGCTAAGTACTCAACATATCTATCACGAGCATCACGAGCAGTTCGGGGGGCCAAGCCAGTATGGCCAGTGCCTGGGCCAACAAGGTTCGGTAATGGTTGTCTCATGGTCATGTATGTCTCAGAATGGCTGCGTAAAAAGTTGTGCAGGCAAACACCACAGTGTTAAGTTTATATTCCGCCATGTGGATGGCTGTCTGGAACAGGCGGAACTGGCTGGCCATTATCCCGAAGGCATTCTGGACAACCCTCCGGGCTCTTGCCAGCCAGGAATTAAAAACCCTCCTATCTGGGGTGAGGGTCCTTTGGGGAAACTGCCTCATGAGGTGTGGTCCAAGTCCAAAACACTTCATCCGCGACAAACACGAAAGGGAGTCCCTCCACATTGTCTTCATCCCGTGGCAGTGCCAGGCCACCAGTCTGTAGACGATGGGCAAACTCCGTCTGCGCGAACAGTCCGCTGTCGGACATCCGGCCATTCTTCTCCACATCCACATACAAAAACTCGTACTGTGCCGACACCACCGCCATCAACACAATACTATTGAAACCTTTATAGTTGTAATAGTACGACCGCCGAACAGGTGGCGGCACTATGCGGACGTGTTTCCCGTCTATTGCCCCTCCACAGTTCGGGAAGTCCCACCACTGGGAAAATTTGGGAAGCCACAGTCTGCCATTCTTGTGGCGTGGAAGGAAACTGGGGAGTCAAACAAAAAGAAAAAAATAGTACTTTGGCACATAAACATTGCAATCATATTACAAAAAGACATCCTTGTCCAACATTAGTATAACATTTTATTATCGGAGGGAGTATTTCATGCCAAAAATAAAATAGACCCACTTATCAGACTCCTCACCCCTCTGATGGGCCATTAAACATTTTAACTGGGGGGGGGGTCTAGCTGAGATTAGGCCCAGAAAAAAAAACCTCTAGCACTCTGCCTAAATTGAATGAAAAAAAAACAAAAAAAACATTGGGAACACATTTTAAGGGGGGGGGGGGGTCAGATCTACAATGTAGCAGACAAAAATCAGGTTGGAAACAGACTAGACTAGGTGTGTTTGAGCCTAGGATAGCATGCTGGACAGGTTAGTGAAGGGAAAGATGCATGTATGCCAAAAAAAGGACCATTCAAAGCTTACAACGTGCATGGGAACAAAGGGGACATTCACACCATATTACAATCATGGTAATTTGGGAATAATGCTAGAGATACAAGACATTAGCATACATTAAAGACATATATTGTGATGTGAAAGCAGAAAACTTACCTTAATATACTCCTCCTGCATCACTTGGATAATGGCAGAACACGTCTCTGGTATGATGATCCCAAGCGCCTGGGGGGAGATGCCTGTCGAGAACTTGAGGTCCTGCAGGCTCCTCCCAGTCACCAGGTACCGCAACGTGGCAATAAGCCTCTGCTCGGCCGTGATGGCTTGGCGCATCACAATGTCCTGCCTCGTTATAAAGGGGGACAGAATATCCAATAGATGGTGGAAAACGGGGTCCGTCATACAGAGAAAGTTCCTGAAGTCCTCAGAATTATTCTCCTGGATTTTCCTAAGCAGAGGCATATAAGAGAATTAGTCACGCTGGCGCAACCAATTCTTGGCCCATGAACTCCTTCTCACCCTGTTCACAGCCATAGACCTACAAACAGTATGAACTGCAGAAGACAGCCCATACGCAGCACGAACTCGAGCATGAGAACGTGCCTCCAACATGGCTTCAAACCGGTCAGCTGGTCAGAACGCACCTAAAACAGAAAGCACCCCAAATACAGCAAGACCTGTAAAGAACGTACTGATAAACAGAAACGACCTGACTGCAAGCACTGAATGACAAATACGAACCAACAAGAACAAACTGAATCTGAGAATACGATCTGCAAAGCACGGAGACTGAAAAGCGCAAATCAGCTCTAACCAAACTTTTACTAACACGCGGTAACACGGAATCAGCAAAAGCAGCCCCAAGGGTGGCGCCAAAGGCTTTGGCCTTCTCCTTTATAGTGCCGTCGTACGTGGTTTACGTGTCCGCGTTCTGACACGATCGGTTATTTAACCGATGGTGTGTGGGCGCGACGGACCATCAGTCAGCTTCATCGGTTAACTAATGAAAATGGGCCATAAGACGACCGTTCTCATCGGATGGACTGATCGTGTGTATGCGGCATAACTGGTAGTTGACAATTGACTTTTAATGGGCCCCCTATCATGGCAACACATTTCTACAAAGGATCAGTACAAAATATTGCAACTCAGGTTCTTGTCGATTCTTTAAAAAGCTTCCTTTTGCAAACCACATATATAATTTCCAACATACTATATTTAATCCTATTAAGGGTATATTCACTATATAATTTCCCTTATGCTTGCAGGCTCTTTTGAGCTTGTCTTTAAATGTGTTTCCTGGTAGATGGACCACCCATGGTGAGTCTACACCAATTCATGTTAATGAAATTTGAAAGAGCTTGCATTTTTTTAATTTATTTTTTAATAGTGTTTGCTATCTGCATTTTAAATAGAATAGCTATAATAGACAATCAAATATTTTAAAGAATCTAAGGACTATTGTGTTTGTATCTGAAAAATAGATACTATTATTTGTTGACAAAATTGTTATTTTATTAACATCCTATTAAAACTCCTTTCATTACACCCAAACACCCTTGCAACATCACCTAAAAGTTATGCAATAGGTCAATTAAAAAGATGACATACAAATCATTGCTCTTAGCTCTTGGTTTCAAAATCAACTGAGCATCCAGATCCACTGGTTTTGGAACTACTCCAACACATGTTTAGGGCTTGGCATCACACAAATACCTTGACTGTAGGTACTCTTATATTTTAAAGTATTTTAAAGTATTTTTTTGTGAATGGACTTTTGCACTTTCGCTAGAAATAATTATACCTCTCACATATATAATATAATTATTTTTAAATGTTTAGATGTGTACTAGTCTCCTTACAAATGGGTCAAATTGTTAGTCCTATATTCTGGCATTAGTTTTTAGAATTTTGCTAAAATAAAATCTCAGCGCGATTTTTTGAAACTGAGATGTAATGCTTAGTTAGAACCACTGTAATTACAGTTTTGGTCTTGCCTAAAATAGTATTCTAGAAATATTATAATTTAATGACCCTGCAAGTAATTTTCCCAAGAAACTTAGAAAAATATGCCAAATGTGAGCAAGGTATATTCTCTAAGTGATGGCTGTCCGGTTAATCTGTAAAGACAAGGTGCTGGCCTCAAGAGCCCATCTTGCTCAATATACATATATATCAAAAACAAAACCACACTCTTTAACCACTTCCTTACTGGGCACGTATACCCCTTCCTGACCAGGTGAAATTTCAGCTTCTGGCACTGCGTCGCTTAAATGACAATTGCGCGGTCGTGCGACGTGGCTCCCCAAACAAAATTGGCGTCCCTTTTTCCCCCACAAATAGAGCTTTCTTTTGGTGGTATTTGATCATCTCTGCGATTTTTATTTTTTTGCGCTATAAACAAAAAAAGAGCGACAATTTAAAAAAAAAAAAACAATATTTTTTACTTGTTACTATAATAAATAGCCAATAAAAAAAAAAAAAAAAAACATTTTTTTTTTTTAGTTTAGACCTATACGTATTTTTTCTACATATTTTTGGTAAAAAAAAATCGCAATAAACGACTGGTTTGCGCAAAAGTTATAGCGCATACAAAATAGGGGACAGAATTATTATTCATTTTTATAATTATTTTTTTTACTAGTAATGGCCGCGATCTGCGATTTTTATTGGGACTGCGCGACGTAATGGTGGACACATCGGACACTTTTGACACATTTTTGGCCCCATTCACACCTATACTGCGATCAGTGCTATAAAAATGCACCGATTACTGTATAAATGTGACTGGCAGGGAAGGTGTTAACACTAGGGGGTGAGGAAGGGGTTAAATATGTATCCTGGGTGTGTTCTAACTGTGTGGGGGGGAGGGGGTGACTGGGGAGGTGACCGATGCTGTGTCCCTATGTACAAGGGACACAGATCGGTCTCCTCTCTCCCTGACAGGACATGGATCTCTGTGTTTACACACAGAGATCCATGCCTTGTCCCTGTAACCGCCGATTGCAAGTGCCTGGCGGACATCGCGGCCACCAGGCATGCGCATCGGTATCTCAGGAATGCAGCGGGCACGCACGCGCCCTTTAGTGGCCATTAAGAGCACAGGACGCCTATTTACGTCCAGTCAGAGATTCAGAAGCACCCGACGGCCGCATATATTCGTATGGCCGTCGGGAAGTGGTTAAAATTACCCCATGAAGTTTTTAATCAAGGTAGTTGGCTTTTGATGCAGTGCCCTAGGCCACTCCCCTTTTGGGCAGGGAGTGTGTCAGAAGCCAACTACCTTGATTAAAACATTGTCCTTCATTTTTGCTATATATGGCAGATGAATTTGTCATTAACTACAGCTTTGAAATGAGTAGGTATTGTTATGGTATAGCAAAACTTACAGTAAAAAGTAAAAATAGTGATTAAGCCCACGTGCAAGAATACCAGCTCTCATAAAGCATGATCAGTCAATACAAAGCATTTTAATACATCAGGCTTCATTAACATCTTCCTGCACGGCCTATAATAGATTGATGGCCAGGCGGGACATTCGTCCTTCCTAGTGGACATCATATGATGTCATAAGGCACTGCACAATCTGTCACTGGTTTGTCCAACGGAAACAGTCCATGGCTGATCACTAAACTGGGCCGCTGCCAGTATCATGTGATCGCTGTGGCCAATTATAGCAGATCACCTGACAGCTGTAAACAGTGGATGGCTTCCTTTCATAACATCCATTGTATACAATTGTGTTGCTAGCTGTGATTGGTCACCGTAATCACATGGTACAGACAGGGCCAATCACAGCCCATCTGTACCATGAGATTAGCTTTGGCCAATCACAGCTAATCACAACAAAAGACACTGAATGAATCAGTGTAATTCAGTAAATATGGTTGCTTTTATACCAATGAAATTCATAATGTGTAAAAAAAATCCTGATCACTTCCCTAGAGTGGTACAGTGTTACTATGGTAACAATGTGTTGCTCTGGTCACATTGTGTGAAAAAAATCTTAAAGAAAATATAATATAATATAAAAAAAATGTAAAAAATATATATTATTCTTATTATCTTTTTTTTTTTCTTTACATACTGTCACCCATCAGTGTACCGCGACACCAGTTAAATTATAAATCTTTACTGCACTGGTGGCAGTATGTAAAAAAATAAAAATAAATCTTAATTAAAAAAATAAAAAAACTGTGACAAAACCATGCCTCTTACTAAATAAATACCTTGGACTGTCTACTTTGCAAAAAGGGGTAATCGAGAAATGTGAGTATATCATGATTGAACGATTTTCAGATATATGCCATCGTTTGTGGACTCTATCACTTTCCTACAGACTAAATAGTAAACACTGATCTGGGTTATTTTCAACCAAGGAAATGTAATACATTTTGACCTAAATTTATAAAGAAAGATTTTTTTTTTGAAAAATTGTATAACAGAAACAAAGAGAATGTGCTTGCTTTCAAAAATTTTGGTCTCTATTTGTTTATTTAGCATAAAAAAAACAATGGTGATTAACTGGTTAAGAACCGGCTCACGCCGATATACGTCGGCAGAATTGCATGTACAGGCAGATTAATGCCCGCCCACAAGCTCCGTGAGTGTGATCGAGGGTTTCCATTCTTCCTAGTGACATTTCCCCCATTCTTCCTAGTAACAGGACACTGATCACAGCTCCCTGTAATCGGGAGCGGTGATCAGTGTTGTGTCACACATAGCCCCATGCCCCCTACAGTTAGAACACATCCCTGGAACGCACTTAACCCCTTTAGTGCCCCTCCTGGTTAACCTCTTCACTGCCAGTAATAAGTGCATATTTATAGCACTGATTGCTGTGTAAATGTGAATGGTCCCAAAATAGCGCCAAAAGCGTCCGATGTGTCCGCCATAATGTCACAGTCATGATAAAAATCGCTGATTGCCACCATTACTAGTAAAAAAAAATTTAATATAAATGCCATAAAAATTATCCCCTATTTTGTAGACGCTATAACTTTTGCGCAAACCAATCAATAAACGATTATTGTGATTTTTTTTTACCAAAAATATGTAAAAGAATATGTATTGGCCTAAACTGAGGACAACATTGTTTTTTATATATATATTTGGGGGGATACTTATTATAGCAAAAAGTAAAAAATATAGATTTTTTTTCAAAATTTACACTCTTTTTTTGTTTATAGCGCAAAAAATAAAAACCACAGAGATGCTCAAAATACCACCAAAAGAAATCTCTGTTTGTGAGGAAAAAAAGGATATCAATTTTGTTAGCCACGCTGCACGCAATTGTCAGTTAAAGCGACGCAGTGCCGAATCGCAAAAAGTGCTCTGGTCTTTGGCCAGCCAAATGGTCCGGGTCTAAAGTGCTTAAGTACCACCAAATAAAAAAGCTCTCTTTGTGTGAAAAAAATATATAGAAATTTCTTATGTGTACAGTGTTTGCATGACCGCACAATTGTCATTTAAAGTGTGACAGTACTGAAAGCAGGAAGGGGGTAAATGTGCCCGGTATTGAAGCGATTAAAGGTTTTATTTGTTTTTAAATGGAAGTTTGATTGCATCAAATATATATAAACATTATGAAGCCAGCACAATGGATCATTATACAGATTTATTTATGTTGAACTTTAAGAAAAGACTTGGTCTACCAAAGTAAATTTGAGCCATGATCACACAAGGTGTTCATGAGCCAATTACATTTCTTTTACCTGGTAATCTTCTACATAAATATTTATTATTTTTAGGAAAGCAGTGAGCTCTGTTGTATCAATCATTTAATACCAGGAGTATAACCTTTATACACATACTGTACACTCCTTTAATGTTTTGGTATCTTGACATTATAGATTGCTGATAATTGCTTTGAATAAACAATATACGGTATATTATAATATAAAACAAGTAATTAACCAAGTTGTATCACTACACAAAAAAATACATCCATTATATACAAGGTAATTTAATTCCAAACACAAAAATATGTGGTAAAAATCAATCAAAAATCAAAATACCTATACAAAAAGCCCTTACTTCAACCTATAAAACCTTATACAATTCCCCATAGAGTTCTTTGTCTCCTAAGCTATTTAGTTCTTCAGTCTGCATAAACTGTAAGCATTTTTTATATTATATAATATTGTGTAAAAATATGTGTGTATGTTAACCTATTTTATAAGCCAATTAAAATTCTATATAAAAATCAAGGTTAAAAGCTGTTATATTAGAGGCAAAAACACATACAAATTATCATAGGGGTTCCTTTAAGTGATGGTGCCCATTTTAAACTTCCTTAGAAAAGGACCAACTATTGATATCATTATTATTTTATAATCATGAACATACTTTATCAGCACTAACAAACCTATAAATTACTATGAGGCTAGCTGTAAGACACATCTGCCTTGGTGCACAATTGTAATTATAATTATTGTTTTATTTTTCATATTGCAACCTGGCTGATACATTACAGTTGACATTATCTCTCCCCTTTGCAGGTGAACCCATTCAATAGTTAGACTGCAGTCTTCAAAGCTTTTCTCATTGTTGTCCTCTTGCTGTTCTTTTTTATTTTAATATAAGTTTAAAATCCCGTAGTCATTTGCAATTCATGGGGAACTTTCTCATGTAAATTCTACTACTCTTCCTGGGATCACAAGTTATTCAATCTCACTGCTGATATCCAGAAAAAAAAATACTGAATCTTTAAATTCAACAGTTTTTGTCTATTTGGAATTAAGTGGTTAGTCCCTTGCAGAACAAAATATATTAATATTTTCTTATAAGCAGGATGAATTGCATACTAAAAATAGAGCAAAATATTATCTATCATACCCAAATATTAAAATATGATACATGTCATCATTATTTTCTGACTGCATAGTCCAGTACAAATTCTAAACATATTTGATTCTAAATTCTAACAAATTATAACATCATAATGGCACAATTAGAATATATTTATAGAAAAACTTAGGTTTAAAAGTTGACATCCTTCACTCTTAAAGGGGAGGTTCACCCTCCAAACAAGCTTCAGGCATGCCATGGAGCCCACCCACCCGACCATCAGTATGCCAGTGTTTTTTTTTTTTTTTTTCTATACATACCTTTTTACGGGCTCTCGTCCCCTCCGGCGGTCCTGCGGGACTCGGCGTTTACAATCACAGGCTGTGATTGACGTCCCTCAGCCCGGTGCAGACAGCGCGTCACGAGATGCCAAAGGAACCTGAACGTCGTTGCGCAGGCGCCGTATAGGGCCGCACCGGAGTTCGGGTTCCTTCGGCATCTCGTGACGTGCTGTATGCGCCGGGCTGAGGGATGTCAATCACAGCCTGTGATTGGAAACGCCCAGTCACGCGCGATCGCCAGAGGGGTTGAAAGCCCGTAAAAAGGTATGGGAAAAAAAAAAAAAACCCTGGCATACTGCCGGTCGGGTGGGTGGGCTCCAATGCATGCCTGAAATTTGTTTGGAGGGTGAACCTCCACTTTAAGCAATTGTCATTTACTGCAGTATATCAAAATAAAGTAAACCATGATGTTTTATTCTGTGTAATCCCTCTTGTCAGCCATCTAGTTGCATTTAGCACCATATATTAATGCTTGCTTGTTTTGTAGCTGGACTATTTACTGCACTTGCAGGATATTAAACATAATGATTTCTTTGACAATGTATTATCAATGTTTACTGTAAGCTAATGCAGGGTCTCCATGCATCAAAACAATATGTAATATATCATTTATTTTGAGGAAATCAATTTGCACAACAGGATTTATTTTATTTTATAGATGCATTGTAAAAATTCCCCTTTTATTTTATTTTCTTTAATCCCCTTTCTGTAAAATTAATTTATGGTAGGATTGGAGTCATCTGCACCTTCCTACTGTTTCTTCTATGTTATGTGTTCTTTTAAGGTATCACGTCTCTAGGGATGAGTGAATCTACCCAGGTTCGATTTTCTACCAGTTTTTCAAAATGTCCTTTAAATTTCTAAAATCTTAACTTTTTCTTGAACCCAATTGAAGTTTATGAGAGGCAAATCTTTGTAATGTTTTTGTTTTGTGGGCTAATAAACAAACAATTGGCAGAACAGAAGAGGCATAGAAACAGAGCACTGCCATTGGGGACATGAATCAATAATAAAAAAGAATTGAAGATATACAAATCCTTTGTAGCTCCCTACCCCAGACAGGGTAAATGTAGCTTTTGGTTCTACTGTACCCAGTAAAGCAATAAATAATTTTCTAGGTCTGGCCACGTTTCCTTGAGCTTGATGGTTGATTGCTCCTGTCTGTCTCTGGAAAAAGCTTCTTTCTATTGTGGTCCTTTCTTTTGGGCCTGCTATTCCTGGGAGGCAGCCTGTTCTACTGAAGAACTGTTGCCATGCTGCAGCATGTGCTAGGATGAGGGCCTGGAAGAACTTAGACTGAAAATAATTTAAATGGTATTACAAAACAGCACAGTATTCACACAGCCTCAAAAAGAAGGACATGGAAGAGGGAAACATTAGTAACACTAGAAGACAACTGACTGTTCCATGGCTGAGAGGATGTTGGTGTGGAGGTTTTTGTTAGCCAGTCAGCTATTTGCTGAGTGTTCTGTGACTGTACTGGTAAGACAATCTGGGAGAAAAAGGCATACAGTTTCTGTTGCCCCACCACCTCTATGTCCTATAGGACCTACTACTGCCGCCTATGCTTCTCATTTTATATCTGCTGGTTATTATAGTATATATAGGAAGGTGAATTAAATTCCTAATTTTACTGAAGCTATGGTGATGGAGGGTTATTATGTGGTGCATTTTATGTACATTAGTAACTGAACAGCAGCAGAATGGTCTTCTGTGTACAAATGGCAGATCAAAAAACGTTCAGTAACCACGTGATCAGCTTTGAATTCAAGCTGGCTCTGAACCCAAACCTCATCCCCTATATGTATCAGCCCAGGGCTTGCTGGGTCCACAGTATACATGGCATTAACAACTTATTGTCCCTGGTAGCTCTATGCTTTCCATCTACACATGCATCTACACATATTCATCTCATATTATCTGATAAATGTTTAGGTGATATAAAAAAACAGGTTGCTTTTTTGCCATTTCATAATGACCTAAGATTGTGTGCATTCTTTGGTAACCAACTTAGGGCCAGATTCTCATATATTTTCGGCGGCGTAGCGTAAGCCATTTACACTACGCCGCCGCTGCGTGCTAGAGCAAGTGCTTTATTCTCAAAGCACTTGCTCCGTAGTTTGCGTTGGCGTCTCGTAAAACGCCAAGCGTAAACCCGCGCAATTCAAATGGGGCGGCTTGTATTTAAATTAAGCGCGCCCCCGCGTCGAACGAACTGCGCATGCGCCGGCTGGGGAAAAAGCCCAGTGCGCATGCTCCAGCTCACGTCGGGAAGCGTCGTTGAAACCGACGTCAAAACGACGTGAGCGTCATTTACGCAAGTCCCTATTCGCGAACGAGTTAGTAAAACGACGTAAGCGACGGAAAAAGCCGACGCTGACCCGACGCCATACTTAACATGGCGTCCGACGGGACCTCGTAAGGTTACTCCACATAGAAGCTGGGGTAACCTTACCTGAACGAAAACGACGTACGCGACGACGGGGCGGCGTAAAAGCGATCGAGAATCGGCGTACTACTTCATTTGCATATGCAAATGAAAAAACAACGTGAAGGCCACCTAGTGGCCGGAGTTGTCATTACACCTACGATCCGAAAGTGTAATGCTTTTACACTTGTCGGATGTAGAAGCGTATCTATGCAAAAGTGATGCTAAGAATCACTCGCATAGATACGAGGACAAAAAAAAGGCGTTACGACGGGGTATCTGAGATACTCCGTCGTAACGCCTCTGAGAATCTGGCCCTCAGTATAACTCTCTGGTAGTGCCTGAAACAGTATCCTTACTAATTGTATGCCATTGTATACCATTTTGCAGCCAATTCTTTTTTTTTTTAATATTTAATCTTTATTTATTTTTGATACCATACAAAAATTTCAATTGATTTTCACAGACGAGAAAAACTTGTTCCATACAAATATAACACTGATTCTAGGCATTGATATATGATAACCTTTAGATCTTAATTTACCATGTTTAGAAGGTGGGTTGATTCTTGATTAAGACGGTACCCGGGTTCTTAGTTCTATGTGGTGGTAGCAATCTTTTTTTTTTTACTTTCCTCGTCCTCCCTCCCTCTCAACCTCTACTCTTTTTAGCTGTTCCCCTCTCTCGTTCTTAACCCCACAGGGGCAGCTCCAATTCTGGATAGTTAATACCATATTGCTCCTTCTTAAAACACCACTGAATTGAGCTTATATGTTCTTTTACTTTATTGACTTTGACTTGTATTTCTGGCCCTATTTCATCATTGTACATACTGATGTCTGCCATGCTTTTTTTCAGTCTTTTAAAAAAAAATGTTTGCAGAAAGTTTATTCTGTTCACACTAAAAGCAATCCTTTTCTGTATTGACCAAGGCCCATTGCTTCCACTTTTATTTTATATTCTCTAATTCTTTGGATTAACTTAAAGTGATTGTGAACACTTTTTTTTAAGAATAAACAAGCATAGTATACTTTCCTGCCCTGTGCAAGGATATTCCCCAGAGTGGCCCCTTACCTTCTTTTCTGGACTCCTCCACCTGGGGGGAGTTCTACATCCTTACCACTCTAGCAGTAAAGAACCCCTTACTTACTTTAACCATTTTAAGACAGCCCACAGTACTTTTACTGTCATCAGTTACCACCACACCAGTCATATGATGACACTGTACTACATTGGTGACATTATGTACATGAAAATGTGATATATATTTTTTTTAAATTTAATTTACTTAATTTTTCAAAACATTGTGCCAAAAAATTACAACTTTAAAAAACTTGCCATGTAATACCTTGGACTGTCCAATTTTCATAAAGGGGTCATTTGAGGGGTATTTGTAGAAATGAGATTGGCCATCGATACATCATTTTCTAATATATTTACCATAGTTTGTAAATATTATAACTTTAATGCAAACCAATTAATTTACACTTATGCTGATTTGTCAATCAGCTTTGGATGCAGGCATCAGCATTGTAAGTAAGCGAAACCGGCAGTGAAGCCTTCGTGCTTCACAGCCGGTTTCCTATTGCGCATGTGTGTGTTGCTCTTCACTTTTTAAATGGTCCCGCCATTATCTGGGACCTGTGTGTGTCTCAAAAGGCAGCGGGGGGAAGAAGGAGGGGCCAGAAATGTCGGCGATCTTCCCTGAAAGTGGGAACAGGTACCTGTCGATACCACTCCACTGTTTGTATTTTGCAATCATATCTCCTCTTTAGCGTCTCTTCTTCAGGGCGAATAAGTTTAATGTTTGTAGTTATTCCTCAAAACAAATGTCTTCCAGTCCCCTTATTAGCTCTGTGTCCTTTACTGAACTTTCTCTAGTGAATAACTTGCATTCATATTTTCAGCCCCCAAGTGTATTCATTTACATTTATTAATATTACAATTCTAAAGTCCTGCTGTCAAGTTATTGTCCTGCTTATCTTTGTATCATTAGCAAACTATACCAACTTCAATATAATTTATGAACATATTGAACAGAATTGATTTTAGGACAGAGCCTTGGGGTACACCACTTACAACTCCAGAGTATTCAGAAGATACTCTATCACCACCCTCTGGATGTGCTTCTGTACTCGTTTTCTATCCAGGTACATACTGTACACTATCGCTAATGCTAACAGACCTCAGCCCTAAATATAGGATAATACAAACAAGAATAATACATACAAATATAAGTGGAAATTGTTAACAAACTGGGAAAATTACTTGTATCATACAAAATAAAAGAAAGACCTTTAAAAATTGATGTTTGTAGTATAACTCTCTACTCCTTCAAATGGCAATCTGCCTTGAGAGGCGCATATTAGGCAGGTTCACTGTGTCCTCTCTCCCTCTGGTTGTGAGTGGTGGTAGTGACCCAGAGTTGAAAAAATGCATGGCAGCATATTCATTTTATTAAAGAGACAGCTGTACAATTTGTAACTTTTAATCTTAATGAGTGTTACCTGAGACTTCTAATATCTTGTGATGTTTACATGGACACATGTAGTTGTATATGGTTCATTTGAGATAAAGGAACCCCCCCAATCCCATATTGTACAAACCCGGGGATGGAAAGTAATCTTTCTGAAATGCATTGGGTATTCCTTACAACAGGTTACTACTTCAGCATATGGTTGGCTGTAGGGATGAGGGGTACCATTGAAATCTTGTATCATCATGTTATAATATGTTATAATGTTTGCCAAATATACAGCTGCAACAGTTTTTGTTATCCAATTGATTTTTATCATGTTATATTATGATAAAGTGTGATACGTTTTTTTATATATTTGTACATTGTTGTCTATAAAGTCCTATAGTGGGAGTCACTACACAATGCAATTGTTGAATTAGGGATGATGGCAACATTTTCCGTTTTTACCTCTGGTTAAATTTATTGGACTATGTCAGTTTAGGACTGGCATCTTTAATGCTTTTCTTTCTGTAACCCAACTATGGTGCCTACACCTCCATATCTCCACTCTCCTAAATACTGGCCCCTGCCAGCACCTGATGGGTATGATCTAAACTTTCTTTCAGGCAATGCTTCACAGTTTTGCTAGCTGCTTTCTTATGCCTCGTACACACGACCCGTTTTCCCGTTGGAAAAACTGCGATGAGATGTTTTGGCCGTGAATTCTGACTGTGTGTGCAGTGTTTCCGACGGGAAAACTACCGGAAAAAAAAAGAGAGCAGGATCTATTTTTTCCCATCAGGAAAAAATACTAACGGAAAACTATTCGTCTGTATGCTTTTCCGACAGGAAAAAAAACATGCATGCTCGGAAACAATTTGACGCATGCTCGGAAGCATAGAACTTAATTTTGTCAGCTTGTCGTAGTCTTTTACATCACCACGTTTCTGGCAGTCAATATTTCACTGGACTTTTGTGTGACCATGTGTATGCAAGGCAGGCTCGAGAGGAATTCCCCCGGGAAACACATTATTATTTTTTTATCTCAAGGGAAAACCGGTCGTGTGAGAGGCATCAGATTTAAGATCTGGGTTTTCAAGGAAACAACTTGCTCACATTTAGCACGGCAGTATTTATCCACAAACTGTTGTTCACGGAATTTATACATGCTGCAGGATGTCCCCCGAGACGCATTAACATTCCCTTTGTCCTAATGGAGATATTCCAGGGTAAATGAGGAATTATATTCTTTGTAATCGATTGCTAATCTTCCATCTTAAATTCCTTTTTTCCTTTATTCTATTCTGTGCACTAGTTGTTTCCCTAACTGGCAGGAGTCTCCTGCCCACTGATCACACAGCCCCTAACATCCTGTCTTCTTGCTTCTGCTTACTGATCACAAGGTCCCCAGCATCTTCTCTTCCTGCTCTGGCACACTGATCACATGGCCCCCAGCATTGTCTCCTCCAGCTTCCAATCACTGGTCTTAGTGTCCTCTCTCACTGGTCACACAGTCTTCGGTCTCCTCTCCTCCTGATCCCGCACATTGTTTTCGCCAGATTCCACTCACTGATCACACAGCCCCCTGTCAGCTCCTCTCTTCCTGATTCTCTCTTCTATGCTGATCACACAGCCGCAACATTTTCTCTTACCACTCCCTGGTCACAAAGCCTACAGCATCCTCTCCTCCTTCTCTCACTCACTGCTCCCACTCACTGTTAACACAGCACCCTTTTGATTCCCAGATAACACAAACTTTTTTGCCCTCTCCTTCAGCCCCTGTTCACATGGCCCACTGCATTCTCACTTCCTGCTCCCTTTTCACACAGCCTTTGGTGTTCTCTACTCCTGCTCCAGCTCACTGATCACATGGACCTGGGAAACATATGCCACTCAGGCTCGATAGGGAGGTGATATGTACACCATGCATCTACAGCTGCCACTAGAGTGCTGACAGGGTATGAAGCCTGACCTGGCTCCTGCAAAGGTTCAAGGATGGAACGGGTGTCCCCTATAAGTCACTAATCTATGGTGTCCTGTGATGATGAATGGCATGGCAACCTCAGCCTGGACTCCGACCAGGCTCTGTCCCAACAAGTTTCACTCATGCATACGGGGAGTATTTGTGCAAAAAGGTAGCAGGCTTGTGTGATTAATGGTGATTAGTGTTGGTATGAAGGAAAGGATCTACCAGTACAACCATTGCTACCCTGTGTGCAAAGTAAACCATTGTGAGTGCATGAAGAAAATATTCAAGCATTTGTACTCCCAATTGGGCCAAAAGGCAAAAAAATAGCACATTTTACAAAAATATATGCAATAAAAATGTATTGTTTTTGATTCATGTTTGTGGTTAAAACTATGTATGTAGAGGAGTTGTTGTTTTGTGTTATTGTCTACAATTTCATAAAGAAAAAGAAGAGGAATTTATTCCCTAGTAGTTCCAAAGGACACCCTATGTCATGGGTCTTCAAACTACGGCCCTCCAGTTGTTCAGGAACTACAATTCCCATCATGCCTAGTCATGTCTGTGAATGTCAGTGTGTTACAATGCCTCATGGGATGTGTAGTTCTACAACATCTGCAGGGCCGTAGTTTGAGGATCCCTGCCCTATGTTGTGCAGTCGTAAATCATATATAGGTGCTATGCATAACGATGTGATGAATATGTAAATATATGAGTATGTGATCACAATTATTTTTGCATGGATAGCAGAAGCAATTAAGTATATCACTGATCACATGGCCCCCAGCATTCGCTCCTCCTGCTATCATTTACTAACCACATCATCCTCTTTGCATGTGCCTGCTCACTGTTCACATGGCTCTCTTTAAAAATGAAGGATCAGAGCGCATACAGTCCCACTCTCAGTGTATAGCGGATCGGCTTCAGCTCATCTCCTCCTGAAGCCACACCCCTCTAATATGTTTTACCCTCCCAAGGGCTTAACCCTCTACAACTCAGCCCAGGGGAGGTTAAAATGCATTAGAGGGGCATGACTTCAGGAGGAAATTAGCTGAATCTGATGTGTTATACACTGAAAGTAAGTGGTTAACCTGTGTGTGTTCCAGTGCTTTGACAGATACCTAAAACATGAAACTTTAAAACTTGGAAAGTCAACCCCCATATTTCTATTCACACAGATTTACTTTGAATTTTGTGTCGTGAACATAAGATGGAAAACAACTAGATGGAAAAAACGTCCTACTATGTTCGTTATGCAATGTAATTTAATCTGTTGCCTAAAAGATTTTAACACCCATTGATGGAAACAACGGCCCTATAAAAACCTAATAGTGGTCAATGAGAATTCCACACTTGATTTTAATACAATGAAGCAGACAAAAGTTACCATGCTGTCATACTCAGTGGTCGCAAACTGGTATCCTTTAGGAAATTATGCTTAATCATATAGAAGTAGCATCATTGCTGTGGTTTATTTGTCTACTGTCCTTCACACTGGAATTTTTCAACTTCTAGGCAGTACAATTTTTCATATTTTGGCTACCCTCTCATTGACATCAAGTCTCTAGAAGTTCCTGTCATTCCTGTAACAAAGGATGCTGGTTTATACATTTGTGTGAATGCACTATAGATCATCAGACACAAAGAAATGAAATTAAATCAAGATTTAATTGGGATAGCCATGTTTTTATTCATTGTGTTATCTGCAGTCAGCTTAAGGTAAAGAACGAGTGAGGGAAAGTAAGAGAAAGGAAATATCTTTTGAAAAGTTGTTTCTTTTCTGATTAAATGGAGACAGTTTCTGACTTCAAAGGAGCTGTTCTTTTTCATGTATTTTGCATGATCAGATGAGCTGTGTATTGTTCACTTTCCTTGGTCCACAGGTGGATAATGCAGAGTCAGGCCCTCTGTGGATAAAGCTCTCAGCATCCCGGGACACACACATTTTGGGACATAGTAACAATACAAAATATACACAGAGGATGAGTGAGTGTATCACATACTGTCTTTTTAAGGTCACAAATAAATGTGTCCTTTACTTCAAGTTTAATAATTTTTCATTGTTCTTCACTTGGTAGGGTTTCCTGGACTAATGCTGGTTAATATGAAAAGCAATGTAAACTCAAAAAAGTTGTCTGTGATGTCTACAGTGCTCTGAAGAGATAACAAAGGTGATGCATGGCTTTGAAAATTGTACAAACTAACATTTGAAAATGTAAAAAAATAGAAATAACAAGATTTAAAAATAGATTTAGAAACTGAAATATATCATTATGATTTAAATAAAGGCGAGTGAAAAGATTCGATCACACTGGGATCTGACCCTGGTTGGACTGCTTAACAGCAAACAAATGTTCTCATGAATTAAAATTAATTCTCTAGCAGTGAGTTTCTAAAGGGATTCTTTTCACCTCCTATATGTACCTCCAGTGCTCTAAATCATTGTCCAAATGGTCCTTTTTTTTGTGCTGATTGGTAGAAAGTGCATTGGTTTGTTTGGTGGGTTTCCATGCCACCTATGATGCAATTTCTCAAGAAATGAACCACTATACATTTGTATTAAGGAATACCAGAGGCAGTGTGTAACTGTGTAAGGCTCCATGTACTACATGGTGTGGTGGAAGAATTTCCTTCAGCTTTGTACGCAAATCCACACCGTGCCAAAATGTGCACTGCCAGCGTCTCAATGCACACAAAGCACCAAACAAGTCCTTCATGCTTAAAAGCACGTTTGTATCAAGCTCTTTTGTACAAGGAATTCAAAGTACTTCATAGCACCAGGTAGAGTCAGAAAACAATGCTGCTTCAAATTGGAATCTCAAGCTTCTGGGCAGAGTACAGGAAACTCAGGTTATTTTATTAATTGGAAACAAAAGAATAAAGCAGGAAGTGATGGCCCCAACAGCCAATCACTTCCCTTAATACAAAATCACATGACAGGAAATGACAAACAGAAAAGGGGAGGGCACTCAAAGAAAGGCAGGGGGAGGAAGTGCAAACACCCCATCTTAGCTAGCATGGATCCCATTCAGACATTGTTCAAAGTAAAACAATATCTAAATTAAAATCATTCTACTTGTTCTTACAGGCTTGAGACAATCTGCTGGGACACTGCCACTGCTGTTGTCAATATACGGTACAAGTACACCGACAATGTCAATGTCCTCTCAAACAGATATGTATCCATAAGGGGATAACAAAGTCCGCAAGAGACATTTAATAGGTTTCTCTCGTTATGCGGACTTCGCTTCTCTAATGTGTATAGTCACTGGAAAGCAAGCAGTCCAGCGCATTGTGCTTAATATCTACAAACCAATAAATGCCTACACACACAGAGAACACGTTTCAATCCCATAAGAAGGTTTTCATACTGACTGTTTTACCACTGGTCTCAATTCAACCCAAGTGCGCTCTGCTAGAGCGCTCCTCGATTAAACATCAGACACAGGGAGACAGATGACAATCTATAAAACACACATCCTAGAATAAAATGTCCACATATATAAAATTTTCCACAACAATGGGAAAAAGGGGGATATTTTGAAAATTCAAGGGATTTGTAACCACCTAAGAAAAACAAGGGCACCAATGTAGGCTCTGACAATCATTGTTAGGCCTTATGCACACTGGTCATTAAACCCCAATGCATTTATTTGTAGGTAGAAGGTACAGGCACACCATCCAGCTTCACTGCCAGAATCATTTAGAAGTCTATTATAAGCTGGTAGCTGTTGGGGCTGGATAATGCACCAAGCAGTACATGATGGTCACAATATATCACCTAATGCAAACCTTTTCCCCATTTTTATTTGTTTTGCTATTTAGCACTGTGCTACTTTAACCACTTAAGACCCGGACCAAAATGCAGGTAAAGGACCTTGCCCCTTTTTGCGATTCGGCACTGCGTCGTTTTAACTGACAATTGCGCGGTCGTGCGACGTGGCTCCCAAACAAAATTGGCGTCCTTTTTTCCCCACAAATAGAGCTTTCTTTTGGTGGTATTTTTTTTTTTTTTCAAAATTTTTTTGTAGGACGCTCTTTTTATCCCTTTGGCCCATCAACAAGCGTCTCTCTTTAAGGTTTCGCATCATCAGTGTAAAAAATAAAGATATATGTTTTTATTTTTTTTCTCTGAGTATATATCTGCACAAACAATGTGAACTCAATCTCTATTACATCATCTTTACCCCGTTTACTCCCCTAGTTGGGGAGGGACTAAGGAGTTTTTGTATTTTTTAATGCTTTCTTCTCCTCCGTGGAATAAAATTATCCACGGGTCCATCTTGATTTTTTTTTCTACGATTTCCTCTATAAAACCCGTAATAGTCTCCCAATATTTTTTAGTTTTAGGGCAACCCCACCACAAATGGGCCATCGTGCCTATAGATCCACATCCCCTCCAGCATTCAGCTGATTGCCCTTTTTTATATTTGCTTAGTTTATCTGGTGTTATATACCATCCGGTCAGGCAATTGAAGCTCATCTCCGCCGTCCTGCTGTCGGTCGCTGAGGTGTGTGTCAGTTTCAATATTTTCTTTATTGTGCCCCTATCCCTTTGTGTCCCCAGTTCCCTCTCCCATTTTTTTATAAAAGGAGGTATCTCCTGCTCGTCCACCCTAAGTAAGATCTTGTACAGCTTTGAGATCGTGCCTTTGGAATTTTCTATTGAGCATAGTTTTTCCAATTCTGTCAACTGATCTCCCGTCCTCAAAGGTTGTGACAATTTCCGGATAAAGTTTCTGAGCTGTAGGTATCTCCAGTTATTTATTTTCATAATTTTTTTTTTTTTTTCTATTTCCTGCAGTGAAATTAAGTGCCCATCCTTTATTACTTCTCTTAGTTGTGCCATATCTTTTTTAATCCAATTCCCTCCCACTTCAACTTTACCTGGTTGAAAAAAATCATTATTTTTTAATGCTAAGAAAGGTGAATTATATTCTTTATCTATTCTTTTGTGAGTAGTGTCCCAGATTTTAAGTGCGTTCCTAGTGATTTCATGTGTGTTTCTTCCCACTACCCTATATTGGGGGGGGTTCCATATTATTTTTTCTAGATTCACCTCTGATAGTGCGTTTTCTATACTGACCCACCGTTTTTCTTTATTTCCTCTGGCCCATTCGACCACTCTCGATAATACCACAGCGTCATAATATTTTTTAATGTCGGGGACTGCCAGCCCTCCCTTCTCTTTTGGTTGTTTTAGTACCTGCAGAGAGATTATATGCTTCTTGTTCCTCCATATAAATTTCATAATCAAATTTTTGAGGGTCTGGATCATTACCTTTGGGAGAGTAATAGGGAGCATCTGGAATTTGTATAAAATTTTTGGTACAAGTACCATTTTACAGAAATTAATTCTGCCTATCCATGAGATTGGTCTGTTCTTTACCCTTGTTATTTCATCTTTAATTTCATTTAGAAGTGGGATATAATTTATCTCATAGATTTTTTTAATTGATTTTGTTAAATTAACCCCTAGGTACTTAAGTTTTTCCACCCATGGGAATTTATACCTGCCTCTTAGTTCTTGTGCCTCTGTCCGTGATGTACTTACATTTAGAACTTCTGTTTTAGCAATGTTTAATTTAAAGTTAGAGATTTCTCCATATTGGGTGCATATTTCGAGTAATTTTGGTATTGATGTCATGGGGTTCACAATATAAAACAGAACATCGTCTGCAAAGGCAGAGACCTTATGTTCTTCTTCTTTAATTTTGACTCCTTCAATTTCTGGGCACCCACGTACCCTGGCCAGAAGGGGCTCTAATGATAGTACAAATAACAATGGGGACAGGGGACATCCCTGTCTTGTTCTTCATGTCAAACACTTGGGATAGACTTCCATTTATTTTTATCCTAGCTGTTGGGGCCTGATATAAGGTTCTAATCCATCTCATCATTACCTGCCCAAAGCCCATTTCTTCCAACGTCTTTAACATGAGTCCCCAGTCTACCCTGTCAAACGCTTTCTCGGCGTCTATCGACAGGAGCAGACTGGGGGACCCACCCTCCTTCATTTTTTGTAGGACAAGGAGGGCCCTAACCCCATTGTCTCTTCCCTCTCTCCCCTGAATGAACCCCGTCTGATCCGGATGGACTAGTTTTGTCATCTCTTGTTTCACTCTTCCGGCCAGTATCTTTGTAAATAATTTAATATCTGTATTCAACAAAGATATCGGCCTATATCCCGCACAGTTTTTGCCATCGTTTCCTTCCTTTGGTATGACTGTGATGGTCGCCTCTGCTGCTTCTCTACTTAGCGGATAATCTTTCCCCAGCCCATTAAAGTAATGGCAGAGTCTAGGGATGAGTATCTCTTTGCATTTTTTATAATAGAGGATGGTGAAGCCGTCTGGTCCTGGGCTTTTACCTAACGCTGATTCGTCTAGAGCTTTCTTTATTTCGCTTTCTGTGATCGGCCTATCCATCATATCCGCATCTTTTTGGCTACATTTTGGTACTCCTGCTCCTTTTAAGAATTCTATTATTTTATTCTCCTTCTCGCCCTGTTTCCACTTCCTCTGTTCTACTGCGTACAACCTCTCATAGTATGTTCTGAAAGATTCTGCGATTTCTTTTGTAGTATGAACTATCTCCCCTTTCTCATTTTTTATTTTTTCGATATAATTTCTTGTTTTTTTTTCTGGACCATCCTGGCTAGATGTTTATTTGTTTTATTTCCCCACATATACCTTTCTTTTGCTACTAAATTGAATTCCATTTTTGTTTCCTGGTGTACTATCTCTTTTAGTTCATTTCGTTTGTTAACTAAGGCCTGGAATATCTCACGTTGCTTTACCGATTTTTTGTGTTTTTGCTCTAGCGTTCTTATCTCAGTTATTATTTTATCTCTCTTACAACTTCTTTCTTTTTTTTTCCTCGCCCCTTCTGATATCAGGATCCCTCTTATCACTGTTTTGTGTGCATCCCAGAGTGTCGCTCCCGATATTTCATTTATGTCATTGGTCCTGAAATAGTCCCCCAGTTCTTTTTTTATCCTAATTAAACTACTCTCATCCATCAATAGTTCCTCATTCAGCCTCCAATTCTGGAATGATTTCTGACTTCCTGGTATGTTTAAAGTAACACTTATTGGGGAGTGGTCTGAGAGTGTCAAGGTCCCTATCTCCACGCCCGCCACCATCTCCAAGATACTATGTTCCACGAAAATGTGGTCAATGTGGGAGTAGCTACCATGCACTGGGGAGAAGAACGTGTAATCCCGCTGTCCTGGATTCATGACTTTCCACACATCTATCAGTTGAATACAATATAGTCTATTTTTTATTTTTTTTAAGAGTGTTTTGTTTTTCTCTTTCGACTGGGGAATCTTATCTACCTCCGGGTCAAGGCAGAAGTTTAAGTCTTCTCCCATAATAACCTTCCCTTGCTTAAAGTCTTTCAGTTTTTCTAAAAGTTCCATGAGATATTTTATCGGATGTACATTAGGGGCATAGATATTTACCAGTGTACATTCTAACCCTTCCAATTCTCCTTTTAAAAAGAGATACCTCCCTTCAGGGTCAACCAGCCGGTCGGCTAGTCTAAACCAAACTCCTTTGGCCAGACCAATAGCTACTCCCCTAGCTCGTTTGGAGATGGTATCTCCGTAGTACCACACGGGGAAATCAGATGAATATAGCTTAATATTAGATTCTATAGAAAGGTGTGTTTCCTGCAGAAACACCACGTTCGTCCTGTAGCTTTTCAGTTCTTTTAAGATCTTGTGTCTCTTTGTTGGATTATTTAGGCCTTTCACATTATACAACAGAAATTTAATTACTGGCATCTTTTCCTTGTTATTTTCTTATCATTTCTCTTTTCTAAGGGAACAATCCTGACCTTTCTTAGGTAATTCTTTCTTCTGGCCTCATTTGGCTTACTAGGTGAGGTAAAAGCTTCCCCTAAGTCTTCCCCCCTCCCTCCTCCCCCACCATCCCTCCTCTCCCTCCCTCCTCCTCCCTCCCCCCTTCCCATCCCGTTCCCCTCCTTCCCCCCCTCCCCTCCCCCCCCCCCGTTGGCCAACTATCGGCCTCTGAGCCAACATCCAACTTGGTTTTGACTCAGGTCTGTCTCGGTGGGCCTGGGATTTAACCCTCCCCCTCTGAGCGAAAATCAGGGGGAAAGACACCGGTCGTCACCTCATCTGTTGTTGATCCCTCCAATCCGATCCTCTTCTCCCCCCACCCCTGTCCTTCCCCCCCTACTCCCAGCCCGGAAGGTCTGGGATTTGAATGTCCAGTCTGCTGCAGAATGATTTAAGGTCCTCCGGGAATCTTAGAATTGCGGATTTTCCTTCTTTGATCCCTATTAGGCATGCTGGGAAACCCCAGTTATATTTAATTTTTTGCGTTGTCAACTGGCTCAGCAGGGGTTTTAGTATTTGTCTTCTTGTCAATGTTTCTGTCGCCAAATCTGAATAGATCTGAAGTTCTACCCCTCTAAACACCAAGGGAGGTTTTCCTCTTAGACTTTTCCATACCCTCTCCTTTTCTTCATACACTCTAAATCTTACAATAACGTCTCTAACCCTCTCGGTGTCTTTTCTTCTGGGGTTCCCTACGCGATGTACTCTGTCGATCCCAATTGGAGCCTCTGAGGTTCTGTCGAGTAAAGGATTGAATAATTCCTGCATCATCTTTCTCAGCTCCTCTCCTTGTTCCTCCGGTAGTGATTTAATTCTTAAATTTTTTCTCCGATTCCTATTTTCCTGGTCTTCCAATTTATATAGGATATGCCTCTGCTGTAATTTTATCTGATCAATTTGATCTTTTAAGTGTGTTGATTCTTGTTCTTGTTTTTCCGTTTTCTCTTCCACTACCTCTATTCTGGATAAGAGATGTCCTAAATTCGTTCGTAATGTTTGAATCTCTCCCTTGATGGCGTTCTCCAGTCTCTGCAGCATATCTGCCATTTCGCTCTTTGATGGCCCTAGTTCGTCTGACCCACTGAACTCGGAATCTTTATCCATTATCCCTTCTTCTCTTGGTTCTATTGTTCTTTCCTTCCCGGACTTATTTTGAGGATTCTTGTTATCCGTCTTTTTATCTTTATTTATTTGTTGGTTTTTTGTACCTTGGGTTCGTGGGCTGTCTTCTTTTGTCATATATAGTCTGATAGAGCTTGTTGCTGTTTGGTTACTTGAGGGGTTTGGGGGTGTTTTCGGGGGGCCCCCCTTTGTAGATCTACTCGTCATTCTTTGCATAGTATCCACTCTTCTTCTAATTCTCTTCCCCAGTTTGAAATCTTATTTCTTCTCCCCCCTTTTTTTTTTCCCTCCCCCTCGCTCCTGAATATTTGGGGGGCTGTTTCTCCCTCTTCGTGGTATATTCACTTTCAGCAAGCGGAAGTCCAGGCTCTCAAATCGACCTACAATAGCGGAGTGCCCAGTGCCCAGGGGTGGGGGGGGTGTAGGGGGTCGCTCGTATATATCCCTTCGTTTTTGCTTTTATTTTGTTTTTACTCCCTTCCTCCCCTTTTCTTCAGACCCACTTTGCTTACCCCTTTACCCTTTAAATATCTGATTCTGGTGTGTGTTGTTTGAACAATTTGTGCTCTTGTTTTGTAACAGTACTATCAAAAAGGAGACTATAATATATATATCTACTTAGAGTCCCAAGTATATTTGATTTTGTCTTCCTCTCTTTAATAAAATCTTACAGCACTCTCTCCTTTGTCAGTTCTCAGATTTTTTACAATATTTCTTTATACAGTTATAAAGGCATAGTAGGATTTAGCATACCTTTAATGCTGATCTTCTACCTGTAGAATCCCACTTTCTTTTCTCTCAGGGAAAAACAATTCAATCCAATAGGCTTACCTTTCTGAGTGTATGCAGAGGTAAGTAGAGGATTCAGGAAACATTCTGGCTCAAAACGCCACATACCATACCGCTGGTCGTTTACCGGGGACGCTTCCATGCAGGGCGGGGAAAGAAGTAACCGAGCGTAGCCGAGCGTAGCAGCTCTTATCTTCTATGATAGCCGTGTGTTGTTACACCGGGGGGGCTACTGGGGGAAGGACGAGGAGGAGGCGGATGAGGTGGCTAACGTTGCGGCGGCGAGTGACTCTGCCAGCCGGACGTCTCGTTGTGACGGCTGTTATGGGGTGACAGCGTGCGGCTGTTCGAAGCTAGGGCTGTATGTGCGGTGCTCTCCTCCGCTTCGTACTGACCGTCCTCCCCACATCTCCGCCGGCCGTCTCCTTCGCCACAGCCCGCTCCGTTCGCTCCTCCAAGAGGCTCTCGATCCGGCGATCCCACGGCTCCTCCCACCTACAGATGCGTCACGTCCTCACGTGCACGCCATGATGGCGCTTTTGGTGGTATTTGATCACCTCTGCGGTTTTTATTTTTTGCGCTATAAACAAAAATAGAGCGACAATTAAAAAAAAAAATGCAATATTTTTTACTTTTTGCTATAATAAATATCCCCCAAAAATATATAAAAAAAACATTTTTTTTCCTCAGTTTAGGCCGATACGTATTCTTCTACAAAAATCGCAATAAGCGTTTATCGGTTGGTTTTCACAAAATTTATAGCGTTTACAAAATAAGGGATAGTTTTATTGCATTTTTTTTAATTATTGTTTTTTTTACTACTAATAGCGGCGATCAGCGATTTTTTTCGTGACTGCGACATTATGGCGGGCACTTCGGACAATTTTGACACATTTTTGGGACAATTATCATTTTCACAGCAAAAAATGCATTTAAATTGCATTGTTTACTGTGGAAATGACAGTTGCAGTTTGGGAGTTAACCACAGGGGGCGCTGTGACTTTGAGTGTTCCCTGTGTGTGTGTTTACAATTGTAGGGGGGTGTGGCTGTAGGTGTGACGTCATCGATCGCGTCCCCCTATAACAGGGATGACGCGATTGATGCTGCGGCCACAGAGAAGCACGGGGAAGCCGTGTTTACACGCGGCTCTTCCCGTTCTTCAGCTCCAGGGAAGGATCGCCGCACTGCAGCTGTGATCGGGTCCGCGAGTCCCACGGTCCCGATCCTGGAGCTTCGGACTGGGTCACGGGAGCGCGCCGCGGGCGCGTGCCCGTGACCCACGGCTGGGTACTAAAACCAACGTATATATACATTGATGTGCCCAGCCGTGCCATTCTGCCGACGTATATGTGCAGTAGGCGGTCCTTAAGTGGTTAACTGGCAATTGTGTGGTCATGCAACACTGAATGCAAATGAAATTGATATATTTTTTTTCACATATAGAATTTTCCTTTGGTGATGTTTAATCACCATTGTTTTTTGTTTGTTTTTTTGCTATACTGTATAAAGGAAAAAATACTGAAAATTTTGAAAAAAATATATTTTTTTCTTAGCTTCTGTTGTAAAAAAATTTCAAACAAAAAAAATCTTTCTTTATAAATGTAGGCCAGTATGCAGTCTGCCACATTTCTTGTCTGAGTGAAAGTCTAGAGAGAGAGAGTCTACAAACTATGGTATATACAATATATATTGAAAAATTCATCAGTCCTGATTTACTGACTGTCTATCTAATTTCTTGAGACCCTAAAATGCCATGACAGTAGAAATACCCTTAAATGACCCCTTTTTGGAAATTAGACAGTCTAAGGTATTTAGGAGGAGGCGTAGTGAGTTTTTTTGAAGTTATCATGTTTGTTACAATATTTTGGAAAATTAATAAATTACTTTTTTTTTCACAAATTTAACTTTTTTTTTTACATACTGTCACTAGTGCATTAGAGCCTCATCATATGTCTAATGTGGCAGTGATCAAGGATATTGACTGGTGACAGTTTGTAAAAATAAATAAAAAAATGTTTTAATTACATTTTTAAAATGTTTACCGTATTTTCCGGCATATAAGACGACTTTTTGGATGCAAAAAAATGCATCCAAAGTCGGGGGTCATCTTACACGCCGATGACAGTCTCGTCAGGCTGCGGGCATCCGTGATAGGCGGAAGACAAATTTTCCCAGCGGGGCCTCTGTTCAGTGTTCCGCCTATCACATATGCCTTCTCATCCTCGGACGAGAGGACATCCGTGATAGGCGGAACACTGAACAGAGGCCCTGCTGGGAAAATGTGTGTTCCGCCTATCACGGAACAGTCTGAGAAGAAGGTGCGGCTTTTGAATCATGGATGCCCGCAGCCTGGAAGCCAGAATCTTTAAAAAAAAATAAGCTAGGGAGATCGTCTGGCCAGCACAGGGGGGGCAAGTGATGGCACAGTGGAGGCAAGTGATGGCACAGTGGAGGCAAGTGATGGCACAGTGGAGGCAAGTGATGGCACAGTGGAGGCAAGTGATGGCACAGTGGAGGCAAGTAATGGCACAGTGGAGGCATGTAATGTAATGTAATGGCACAGTGAGGCATGTAATGGCACAGTGAGATTTGAAAAAAGCCTGTTTCTGTCAGCGGTTGTTCCTGTCAGTGGTTGTTCCGGCTACCCCTCAGCTTCCAGAAAGACTAGTAGGAACGGGGTAGTCTTATATGGTGAGTATGAATAAGTGAATGATCAGTGCATGAACAAGTAAAACACTGAATAACTCTAAGGCCTCGTACACACGAGGGGATATGTCCGCTGAAAACGGTCCGATGGACCGTTTCAGCAGACATCTCCGCTCGTGTGTATGGGCTAGCGGACAGATTTCTCCACCCGACAGATTTCAAAGCATGCTTTGAAATCTATCCGGTGGGGATCTGTCCGCCCGACATGTCTGCTGGTTAGTACACTTACCAGCAGACATGTCGGCCCCCACCGCCGCCGCGCCGCTGCCGAATGGATTCGGCGCAAGCGCGGAAGTGTTTTACTTCCTGGTGCGGTGACGTTGCGGTGACGCGGCGGCGTCAACGTCACCGCCGCGTCACCGCCACGTCACCGCGCCTTCCGGCGGCGGGGAATTTGATCCGATGGTGTGTACACGCCATCGGATCAAACTCCCGATCGGACATATCCGATGGAAATGGTCCGCGGACCGTTTTCATGGGATATATCCGATCGTGTGTACGCCGCCTAAGGCCGCGTACACACGATTGAATTTATCTGCTGAAACCGGTCCCACGGACCGTTTCAGCAGACATCTCCGATTGTGTGTACGGGCTAGCGGACAGGTTTCATGCTTTGAAACAGGACATGGACATGCTTTGAAATTTGTCCGCTACAAACCTGTCCGTCGGATCTGTCCGCTGGTTAGTACACTAACCATCAGACAGAACTGCCCTTGCATGCGTCGAATGGATTCGACGCATGCGCGGAAGCATTTTATTTCCGGGTTTGGTGACGTGGCGGCGTCAACATCACCGCCACATCACCGCGTCCTCAGAACGAGGGGATTTTCGTCCGATGGTGTGTGCACGCCATCGGACCAAAATCCGATGAGACATGTCCGCTGCAAACGGACATCTTTGAGCGGACATGTCTCATCGTGTGTACGCGGCCTAATAAAACAGGTGCAATAAAGTGCTAGTGCATTAAGTGGAAACTGTCCCATAAACTGTGGTGAATATAACAAATCTTGTAGTATTGGTTTTCCTGAGAGATAAGCTCACATTGCGCTTACCTTAATGAGGTAAGAATGAGCCTTTCTCAATCGTATGGGTCAGTCTAGTATGATCCCAGATGGATGCCCCTCAGTCCTGTGCTGCTCTGGGTGGATGGTATAGCAATGTGTGTCCAATGTCCAAGGATGGGTATCATCAAATGCCGCCCAAATGAAGAGAGATGGTGCCATAGTGAAGTATGTAATGAACAAATTTAATAAGCAAATGAACACTTACATCAAAGATTAAAAACACTCGTGTTCCGCTTCCAAACTTCCGGTTTCCAGTCCTTACATGTTACGCTGCATCACGCAGCTTCATCAGAGGCCTCATTAAGGTAAGCGCAATGTGAGCTCATCTTCCAGGAAAACCAATACTACAAGATTTGTTATATTCACCACAATTTATGGGACAGTTTCCACTTAATGCACTAGCACTTTATTGCACTTGTTTTATTAGAGTTATTTAGTGTTTTACTTGTTCATGCGCTGATCATTCACTTAATAATTTCACTGTTGTTTTATTTAGTTCACTATTTATTCAATTCAGTTTGAGCAGCATTTACATTTGTTTTCATCTTATTTATTTGGTGGCGCAAGAGCCTTACACATTTACATTTATATGGTGAGTATATCCCAAAACCAACATTTTTCCTGGAAAAATAGGGGGTCGTCTTATACGTCCAGTCGCCTTATACAACGGCAAATACGGTACCTTTTTTAAAATGTCTTTCTATGTTTTCTATTTTTTTTTACATACAATAGTGGCACTACTCTAAGGGGTGATCAGGGATTTTCTTTTTTATACAATGATATTGCATATTGATGATCACTGTTATAAGCAATAGTTAACTGTCATGAATGGCTTTCCATTCATGACAGATTGCTTACTGTTGACATCCTGTAATTGGCTACAGCTAACCACATCCTACAGTGCTATGATTGACCCAGGTACCATGTGATAGCTGTGGCCCAAAAACAGCATCACAATACAGTGGTCAATGAAAGCAATTCATGACTGTTTTGTTGACATTGTAATCCTGTGATCACTATGACCAATCAGAGTAATCACGTGATATCCCAGCCACTCAAGGTGGCCAAGTACCAAGCGATGTGATCTGCTATGTTCACTGGACACAGCAGTCATGGGAACATGCTGCTCCTAGCCCCAGGGGCATGCTAGTGCACATGTGCTAGGTGATGTACCAGTATATTGCCTAGCCTGGTGCTGCCTCCCGTCCACATTAAATGTATGGTGAGTGGTCGGCACTCAAAACAAAATGTTTTGATTTTACTTACGCTTTCTGGTTGAGTGGGGCACTGGTGATGTAACCTATGAATTTCCCATTACTTGTTCCAGGAGGCAGACCCAGAGTTATAGGCAGGGCTTCAGGAAAGAGAGAAATCAATTAATCTGACCTATCTCACCATAAGAAGAGCAAAATATTATATACATATATATATATATATATATATACTGTATATATATATATATATATATATATATATATATATATATATTAGGTATACAAAGAATAAAAAGCCATGTTTTAGTATCAGTCTGTAAATTTCCATTACTAAACATTTATAAGTGGCATTGATGTAATTTTTATGATACGAGTGAAGTTCCTCTGAAAGTAATTTGCATAGTTCATTAGTTACCTAAGACGTAAATGGAGTACCCTTGTCCTAAACCCAAACAAGATTCTTGGCTATTTTTTTTCATGAAGTGGATTGGAGAGGGATCACCTAAAAGAGAAGTATTTTTTTTTTTTGTACTAATCCTCGGCTTGTGCTAAGACTGATGCTGCAGCTGTCCCTCGGCATCTCTGCACTGAGCACCAAGCCACCGAACACCGCTCCTCCTCCCTAAGCAGAGCGATACTGACTGGTCTGCTTCTCCACGCTCATTGGAGCGATAAACTGTGGAGGGGAGTGGCCTTCTCAGTGGCTCACTGAGATGCTGAGACTGCCATCAATAAAGGCAGATGGTGGATCCAGACTTGGATGTCGGGATGATGTCCTGCCTCAACTGATCCCAGTGACATCAGCGGAGAGCGGACTACAGACTTCAATCTAATTGCACTCCTGTGACCCTTAGGAGAAGCCCAGCCTAAAAATCTCAGGCTGCACTTTTAATTTAAAGATAAGAGGCATAGCCATTTGATTTAGAGTATATTGCTGTCCCCTAGTAAATTTCAGTAATGGGTTGACCAAATCCACAGTGATCTTCTTAAAGGGGACCTTAAAGGGGAAGGGAACCAAAGGGATATGGACATGTACTGAATAAAAAACCTGAACCATATATGGATTTACTTCCTCCTTTTATTTACAGTTGTGAGTATCTTCAGCTATAGAGCTACTCAAAGCTGTAAGAGTTAGCAAGCCTTATATGGTGCTATGACCATCTCTATGGTTAATAAAACTTGCAGTTGAAAAAGGGGGTTTAGGGAAATTTGTACTGCAGATAAAAAAAATAGACTGAAGTAAAAGGGGAGCCTAATGATATAAGCTTTTTATGAGACTACATATTTACTCCAAATGAATATATAAAATTTCACAACACAATTACATTTCTTCTTGATTTATTTCTTTTTTTTTTTTTTGTTTCTTTTTTTTTTTCACATCAGCTCATACCTTACGTGTGAGACCCGCTCATGTTTGAGGCTTCGGTCGTCTCGACTAGCGGTTTTGCATCATCTGTGAGTCAATTTAAGGATATACTTGCGTCGCTAAATTGTTATCCTTTGTGATTTTTTTTTTTTTCCACCTCGGAAGATCTTACCGCCAATGTCAAAAATGACAATAGAAAAAAGACAAGGAAAGAAACAGGCAGAAAACAGATCCGAGGAGTGCAAAAGATTGCCCCCCTCCCCCCTAGGTGGCTCCCCGGGCTCCCCTATATGTTCTTTTACCTCAAGAAAAAAAAAAGAAAAAGAAAAGATGTCATTCCAGGCCTACTCCTGTTGCATATCATTTCCATCTATCTCCCCCAACCTCCTCTGGCCAGTGACAAAATTCCATGTTGTTTTAAAGAGTCTCCACTTGTGCCATCTGGAGCGATAGTCGTTGTTCATTCCCGTGGCAGAGTCTTTCAGTTCCTCCATCCTATAAATTTGTTCCACTGCTTCTATCCATTCCCAGATCCGTGGACCTTCCTTTTTCTGCCATTTTGTGGAATCAGCTTTTTAGCTGCATTTAATAGGTGCGGGAGTAGTGATTGTTTGTATCTCTTTACTCCTTCCTCATTACAATGAAAAAGGCAAGTCCACGGATCATTCTTCAACTCGACACCCATGATCTTTTTAATATAGAGCAACACCGAGTCCCAATACTTTTTAATTATGGGCATGTCCACCAAAGGTGGGCCATAGTGCCTCTCTCGCGGCACCCCCGCCAACAATCCGCCGACTGATCTCTTTTGTACTTGCACGTTTGTGCAGGGGTGAGATACCATCCGGAGATACATTTATAATTCATCTCCGCCATCGAGGAATCTATGGCGGAGGCGTGGGTCAGGTGCATTATCCTGTTGATCGAGTTGTTCCCTCTGTCAATCCCTAACTCCTTTTCCCATTTTTCTACTAATGGTGTAGCCCCTCGTGCTCCTATCTTTGTGAGTATTTTGTACAACTTTGATATCGTGCCCCTAGTGTTCCCTGTGATACATAACTTTTCTAAGGGAGTCAGCTCCGTCCCCGCTCGTAGTGGTTGGGGTAGCTTCCTAGTGAAGTGTTTGATTTGTGAGTAGTGCCAGCAATCTTTTTTTTTTTTTTTTTTTATCCACATCAGGCTTTACCCAGGGTTGAGGGGTGTTAGAGGGGTTCATCTTTTTGGTTTCACGCCCAATATATTACCCCCTTGGTTTGCATCATTTGTGGAAAGTTCTCTAAGTGTTTTTTTTTTTTTTTTTTTTTTTGTTGTTTTTTTTTTTTTCCCTTCCAATTATCCGAAGTATGGTTACAGGTAGTTTACCATGCACATAATAAATAACATTACCATTTCATTACCATTTCTCCCCTCAGCACCTCCCTCCCTGGGTCTCTCTATAAATACTTTATCCCCCCCTCCCCAATCCTTAGAAACCCTCCCCCCCCCCTGCTATCCCTCTTTTTCATATTGGTTCGGGTCGTTTGATTTTCTAATTTGTTTCTAGTAATTTTTCGATGGCCTTGTCCGATGTTTTATAAGTTCTCCACTGGTCCCAAATTTTCCCGTCCCTTCCTCCCGCCTCCTCCCCCAGGTCAACCCTTCTTAAATACTCCATTTCTGCAATGTGGTCGACCCTGTGTATAAATTCTTTCAGAGGAGGTTTTTGTGGGTGGAGCCAGAATTTCGGGATTAGTCCCTTTGCTGCATTCAGCAGCACTGGGACCAATGTTAAGTCATATATTTTTTTTTCCCTTTTTGCATGCCTTGTCCGTGGAAGAGACAGGTCGAGAAATCTAATGAGATCTTTTCTCCTGTAATCTCCTCTATCGTTTCGAGGACCTCAGTCCAGAATTCCCGGATTATCGGGCAATCCCACCATATATGTAATGCAGTTCCTACCTGATTGCAATTCCTCCAGCAGAAGGGGGAGTTAGCTGCTGATATTTTGTTGAGTCTGACAGGTGTCAAGTGCCATCGCATCATGTATTTGTAATTAGCTTCAATTGTTGTTATATCTTTTGCATAGGAGAATGTTGCTCTAACCAATTGTGTCTCTTCTATTCTTTCTCCAATTTCTTTCTCCCAGGCCTCTACGCTATGTAGTATATCTTTTGTCTCTATTTCTGTAAGGATTTTGTAAATCGTCGCGATTCCATGTTGCAATGATTCTCCCCTAGTGCAAAGTTTTTCTATTGAGTTTTGTGCTGTGTTATCTCTTATAGGTGCAGGGAGTGAAATTACAAAATGCTTTAGTTGTAAATATTCCCAATCCGTTATCTTTTGTGTCCCTTCTTCTACATGTATCTCGTCTTTGTTTTTTATTTTTCCCCGTGTTACTATATCCCCCATTCTTTTAGTGCTTATTTTTTTCCCTAGTTTAGTCCTATTTCCCGGTGCAAATAGTTTTGTGTTTACTAATGGGATTAATGGGGAGTTATATTCCCATTTTTCCCGCTTATGTACCTGATCCCATACCTTATAAACCTGTTTTGTTAAACTATGTGTATTAGGGTGAATTGTTCTAAATTTAGGTGGTATCCATATATTTGTGTTTAAGTGCTGTTTATTTATCTCGTTTTCTATAAGAGCCCATTTTTTTAGTGATTTCTTATTTGTCCATTCAACTAGTCTCGCTAAGATTACTGCTTGATAATATCTTTTTATGTCCGGGAGGGCCAATCCCCCTTTTTTTTTCTTGCTCTGGTTAAAGTTGCATAGCTTATTCTTGGTTTTTTATCTTGCCATATAAAGTTTGAAATTATCTTTTTTATTACCTTAAAGAAACTTTGTGGGATGTTTATTGGGAGCATTTGGAATTTGTAGATGATCTTAGGTAGAACTGTCATTTTAAATAGATTAATCCGCCCCATCCAGGCTATCTGTTTATGGGATAAATTTTTAAGATCCCGTCTTATTTCATTTAGTAAGGGAATATAGTTTGCTTCAAAGAGGCCCGCCACTTTGGGAGTTATTTTTATTCCCAAGTAAGTGAGTGATTTTTGTTCCCACGTGAATGGGAATGCGTTTCGTATGGCCGCCTCTTCCTTTTGTTCGATCCCGATGTTCATAATTACAGTTTTTACTGGATTTATTTTAAAGTTGGAGAGTTTACCGTATCTTTCTATTTCCACTAATATATTAGGTATTGATGATTTGGGCTTTGTAACATACAGGAGGACATCGTCGGCGTATGCTGCCAGCTTCTGTTCCCCTTCACCCAGTCTCACCCCCCCTATCTCTGGATTATTCCTAATCATGCATAACAATGGTTCCAAGGTTAATACGTATAGAAGGGGGGAGAGTGGGCATCCCTGCCTTGTTCCATTCATCATTTCAATCACCTGGGATTCCCTCCCATTTACCTTAACTTTTGCCGTTGGGGACTTATATAAGTTACCTACCCATTTCATGAATATGGGACCTAGTCCCATATTTCTTAAAGTCTCCATCATGAACCCCCAGTCGACTCTGTCAAACGCTTTTTCAGCGTCTAATGACATGAGCACGGCTGGGGGTCCATCCCTTTTATCATCCTGTAACAACAGAAGTGTTCTTATACTGTTATCCCTCCCTTCTCTTTCTCTTACAAATCCCGTCTGGTCTAGGCTTATCAGGTCGGGCATATACGGTTTTATCCTTGTTGCCAGAATCTTGGCAAAAATTTTTATGTCAGCGTTTAACAAGGCAATTGGGCGGTAATTGGAACAAAGCGTCTTATCTTTTCCTAGTTTAGGGATGATAGCGATATTCGCCAGGAGGGATTCCTTCCTCACCTCTTCTGTGCTTCCAAGTTTATTAAAATATGTGCACATTTCTGGGATCAGTAGCTCACTGAATTTTTTGTAATATTTTATTGACAGACCGTCTGGGCCTGGACTTTTCCCCCCTGGGGTTCCTTGGATCGCTTGGCCGATTTCTTCATGTGATATTGGTTTTTCTAAGGTTTCTACCATTTCGTTTGTTAATTTAGGTAAATTAGATTCCCGAAGATACTCACATATTTTTTCTACCCTTTTTGCTTTTTCCTCTTGTGTCTCTTTTCTGTGCCAGCAATCTAAGTTCCATGTGTCTGCCCTTAATTTCAGATCCTCGAAAGCCGCCAGCTCGCCTCCTAATATAATATCACCTAAATATACCGTGTCTTTTTTAATCCACTTCCCTCCAATTTTATCTTCACCAGGTGCGAAATATGGATTGTTTTTTAAGTTTATGAGTGGAGAGTTAAATGGACTCTTAGTGAGTGTCAGAACCCTATCCCACATTTTCAAAGTGCTTTTTGTGAGTTGGAGTAGTTTGTGCTTCGGTGTTCGGTATTGAGTAGGAATCCATATAATTTTACTTAGTTGATTCTTGGTTTGGGATTTCTCGATTTGGACCCACCTTTTCTCTTTTTTAGACAAACAGACAGATTTCTCACCGCTCCATACTGTATTTTGTGGGTTGCAGTGACTGTGTGTACAGTTGAAAATAAAAGACAACTTATTTTAAGTAATTTTGGAGTGCGGCTGTCCAGTCTTCGTCCTTCCATTTGCTTTTCTCTTTTTTGTCTCTGGCCCATTCAACTACTCGGGAGAGTACTGCCGCCTTATAATAACTTTTGATGTCTGGGGCCGCAAGGCCTCCATCTAGTTTGTCCTGTTTCAGGTTTAAGAGGGAGATTCTATACTTTTTGTTTTTCCAAATGAAGTTCATTGCCACAGAGTTTAATTTATTCAAATATTGAGAGGGTAGGGGGATTGGTAATAGCTGGAATTTGTATAGTATTTTGGGGATATATATCATCTTTAGGATGTTTATTCGGCCCATCCATGAAATGGGTTTATTTTTTATTTTTGTTAGTTCACTTTTAATTTCATTTAATAAGGATATAAAGTTGATCTTATAGATCTTCCTTTCCGTATTTGCCAATTTAATCCCCAAATAATTTAATTCTTTCTGCCAGGGAAAGAGAGAAATCTCCTTTAACCGATCTAACTTGATTTTTATTGAGGTTAATATTTAAGATCTCTGATTTAGTCATATTAATTTTAAAATTTGAGATAGCCCCGTATTGTTCTAACGTCAGGAGGATCTTGGGAATAGTTTTTTCCGGGTCGGTGATGTAGAACAGAACGTCATCCGCAGAGGCGGATAGCTTATGTTCCTCCCCGCCGACCCGGATTCCTTTGATTTCAGGGTCATTTCTTATCACAGACAAAAGGGGTTCCAGGGACAGAATAAAAAGAAGGGGAGATAGGGGACACCCCTGTCTAGTCCCGTTGCTCAACTTGATGTTTTCTGAAAGAGTGCCATTTATCTTACATCTTGCTGTCGGCTGATGATATAATGTCTTGGTCCAGTTTAAAAACCTGTTCCCCATTCCTACTGCACCTAAGGTGTATAACATGAGTCCCCAGTCTACCCTGTCAAAGGCTTTCTCGGCATCAATTGACAGGAATAGACTGGGGATCTCATCTCTCTGGGTTTTTTGCATCAGCAGCAGGGCCCTAATAGCATTGTCCTTTCCTTCCCTGTTGGGGACGAACCCCACTTGGTCTGGATGGACCAGATCTTGCATTACGCCCTTCAAACGTTCGGCCAAGACTTTAGAAAAAAGTTTAGTGTCGATATTCAGGAGGGATATAGGCCTATATCCAGAACAGAGAGATCTATCCTTCCCTTTTTTAAGAATGATGGCCACTGCAGCAGATGAGGCTTCCAAGCTAAGTTGGTATTGTATACCCAGGCCATTGAAGTACTTACATAATCTAGGTATCAGAATTTCGCTGAACCTCTTGTAGTACAGAACCGTAAACCCGTCTGGACCCGGGCTCTTATCAACTGTCATATTTTTGAGGGCGTTTTTAATTTCTATTTCTGTGATAGGTCTATCTAGGTGGGCACTTACGTCTTCATCGATACTTGATAATTTCGCCCTGTCTAGAAAGGCCCTTAATTTTTGCCCCCTAGCTTCTTCTTGCCCAACAGGTCTTTTTATCGTGTATAGTTCTTCATAGTACTTTTTAAAAGTATCAGCTATATCTGCAGTTGCGTACACTAATTCCCCATTTTGTCGCTTGATTTTTTCAATATAGTTCCTAGTAGTTTTCTTTTTTGCCATTTTAGCAAGGTATTTATTGGGTTTGTTTCCCCACATGTACCTCTCCCTGGCAATATTATTAAGTTTAATCCTAGCATCTGATTCCATTATATCTTTTAGTTCATTTCTCTTTATTATTAGGTTGAGATATGTGTTTTTTTGGCCCCTTTCTTTGTGCATTTTCTATAGATCTGCTATCTCTCTGATCAAGGTTTCCCGCTGTTTGTTTCTCTCCTTTTTCCTGCGTGAGCCTTCCCTAATTAAAATCCCTCTGATATAAGCCTTGTGCGACTCCCATAACGTTGCCATGGAGATTTCATCAGTTTCGTTTATGTCGAAGAATTGCTTTAGTTCTGCCCCCACCATCTCAACTCCATCATCGTCTCGGATCAGATAGTCATTTAGACGCCAGGGCATACGCTTGAAATCTGTGGTTGTGGTTTTAATTTTCATCGTAATGGGAGCATGGTCTGATATGGTCATTATCCCTATGCCTATTTCAGTAATATAGTCCAACAACCTATGGGCTACCAACGCGTAGTCGATCCTGGAGTACGTTCCGTGGGGGGACGAGAAGAACGTGTAATCCCGCTCCCCCGGATGGAGAGCCCTCCAGGCATCGACCACCTGACAGTCCACCATTTTTCGTGTGATTCGTTGTAGATTCATATTATTAATATCTCTCCTCGGGCAGGTGCTGTCCTCTTTGGGATCCAGAACAAAATTTAAATCCCCCATCAGTATTATAAGACCCTCGGCAAATGTACTAATTTTATCCAGGATCATACATACATACTTTATAGGGTGTCTATTGGGGGCATAGATATTGGCAAATGTGAAAACATTGTTTCCAATTGTCCCTTTTAGAAATAAGAACCTACCCTCTGGGTCTGTCAGTCTTGCCATAAGGGTGAAGTCCACCCCCCTGGCAAAGCCGATAGCTACCCCTCTGGCACGATTTGTTACCGCGTCGCCATAATACCAAGTGGGGTATGTAGGAGAGTAAAGTTTTATATTTGAATTCAGGGTCAGGTGTGTTTCCTGTATAAGGATCACGTCTGCCCTGTATTGTTTGATTTCCTCTAAGATCTGGGTTCTTTTTCCCCTAGAGTGTAGCCCTTTTACGTTGTAGGATAAAAACTTTACCTCCGCCATTTGGCGCTGTCTATCCTAAATTTCCCTAAGGAGTCCCTGAGAGCCACCTTTCCCTTGTCCCCTCCATCCCACCCCCCACCATCCCACCCCCCACCATTCCCCCCCTCCTCCCTCGAACCCCCTTCCCTATGTGCCCTACCCTCCATCCCCCTCCCCCCCTTCCCTGCCTGTCTAAGGCCTCGGATCTGTGGGGGTCATCGTGCCCCATGCCCACTTGATCGAAATTGTGAGGTGGCACTGACCCGTGCCTCCCCCGCCTGGGGCTCTTCCCCTTCGCCTTTGGCCCTCGTTTTTACTAGACGGGGGAGCTGGCCTATGCTAGGGGTTACCCCACTCCCCACCCCTCCCCCCAGCCCTCCGCCCCCCCCCCCCTCCTCGTTCACTCGGACCATCCAGGGATTTCTATTTTAGGTAAGTCCAGTTTGTCACAGAAAATGGGAAGATCTTCTGGGAAGATTAATTTTGCAGAAATCCCGTCCTTTTAGGCTATCAAACATGCCGGGAAGCCCCACTGGTACTTGATATTGTGAATCCTCAGTTGCTCGGTAAGGGGTTTAAGATGTCTCCTCCTAGCTAGGGTCTCCCAGGCCAGATCTGGAAAGATTTGTATCTCAGAGTTGTTATGAGTTAGGGGCGGTTTTCCTCTTAATTTCGAACAGATCTCCTCCTTGTCCTCATAGTGCCTGAACCTCACAATTACGTCTCTTGGTCGTTCACTAGTGTTATCTTTAAATCTGCCTAGACGATGGACTCACTCAATTTTGAGGGGTTTCCCCGCCTTGTCCTCCAAGAGGGGGGCGAACAGCATGTTCATGATATTTTTTAGGTCTTCTCCCCTTACTTCCTTGATGGATCTAATTCTCAAATTTTGTCTGCGGTACCTTTTTTATTGGTCCTCTAGACGGTATTGTAAATTCCTTTGACTGGACTTCATTGCACAGAATTGATTTTTTAATTAATCTAACACGGAATCTAGTTTTTCCATATTTTTTTCTACTTCTTCTATTCTTGGCAAAATGTGATTAATGTCTGCTCTCAGGGCGTTGATTTCCTCTTTAATGGTGTCTTCCAATCTCCTTAACATTCTATCCAGGTCTCCCATCGTGATCATATGCCGCTCTATGTTTCCTTCATCCCCATGGCTTGTTTCCGTTTCTCCGTCCATAGATGCATCCGTGGACTGTGGCTGTGTACCCACCCCTCCCTTTCTAGGGGCACCTGTTTTTCCGGTTTTCTTTTCATTTGCAGGACTATTAATGCCGGCGCCCTGGGACATGTATTGTCTAATGGTACTGGTTACAGGGGAGTCTTTGGGAGTTTTTGGGGCCGAGCCCCTAGTTATCTTACTCATGTTATGCTTGGGTCTAGTTCTAATACGCTTCCCCAGCTTTCCAACTTCTCTTATACCCGGGGGGTGGGTATCAATGCTCTAATGTCCATTAGGGAATGTTTTCCTGGCGGTCTCGTGGTCACTTTGTTGTTAAGAAACGGTCTATCTATATATATTTATTTATTTGATTTCAGCCAGGGCCACCCGTTGAGGATTAGGGATTTTCGACAAAAGTAAGTTTTGCACTATGAGCCCTTCAAGATGAGTTGGAGAGTGTAAGGGCCTGTTATATGGTCCACAGCAAAAAAAAAGCCAGATCTGCACAGGGCTTGCCTCTAGTGTTGTAATATTGTTGTAATAGCTCTATAGTTGAAGGCAAGTGGGAGAATTTTTAAAACCAAAATCCTGGACAGGAGGGAAAGGAAGAAAAAAAAAAAAAAGGGCCAGTAAAGGACCCTGCCTGTGCGTCTTGGCCGCCTGTCTCCAAGCTCTACCTTTCTCTTATTTATTGGTTGTATCCATGGGGGCACTGGGATACACCGAGCGGCTTTCCTTGAAGCGCCCCTCCCCACTTCATCCCCTAGGGGTGTGGAAGTCTATTAACACAGTGGCAGCAAGCCAGTATTACGGATCATGTAGTGATTACTTGAGTTTCCCCTGAAGCAGTTGCCATACACTCAAAGTAGAAACTTACTGCAGTGCACGAGGTATGGTATACGGAGGACCACATGTAAAGGTGCATATCAGTCAGCAGACATAAAAAAAAAATTGGAATAATCTTACCACTGGGCTTCCCTTCTCAGCACAACTGCAGCCTCTGGTGGATAGTTGTAGTACCAGGGAGCGGGAGCTGGATTGGCTGACCCGTATGATTTCCCCGAGGAGTGATAGAGGGGGGGTCAGAGGAGAGCCCGAAACTGTCCCCTATCGCTGACCCAGCTGGAAGCTAATGTGCAGCCCCCACAAGGACCGCGTCAGCTACGGTGGCTGCGAGGGAGGGGGGGTTAGCGCGTTGGTGTTGCAAGCTGGTGGGGTGGAGGGGAGCATTCAGCTGTCGGCCTCCATATCGCAGCCTCTCACGCTGCGGAGGTGTCGGCGGCTCTCCATGGATCTTCCGGGACGGAACGTTCCTCCTACCTCCTTCCCCTAGCCTCGGTCGTGGCGCGGGCTGGTCCCTCCCTCTGCACGCGTGTGTCACGTACCGCACGTCATGCCGCTCTGAGGGGATGGGCTTCTTGATTTATTTCTAATAAGCATGCTACAGTATAGGATCTGGGACTCATTTAAGCCTATTGTCAGGCCAAGGCAACTGTAAATTAAACAAAGCCACACACTCATATTACAGAAATCAGTCTACACGGACTGCAGGTAATGTGACAAAAATTCTACATGCAAACAAAATTAGGGCACATACCAAGAAAGCTGCAAAGGGAATGAATTGTGAATATTTAAAAAATCAGCCTGTGCAGCTCGGTATACATTCTAAGAAAGACTGTGAGCAAGCAGAAAGCATCGCTTCTACAATAAACAGCCCACCTTCTCACAATATAAAAAAGACTTTAGTTTCACTTTATGTGAGAAGTGACCTCAAAGCAAGCGTGAAAGAGGACCTGGTTGATGGAGAGTGTGATGAAGTTGAAGCATTATGGGTGGAACTGCATACAGATGTGCGTAGTTCAAAGCTAATCATTGGAGTTTGTTATAGACCACCCAATGTTAATGAGGAGGTGGAGACTCAGCTCCTTGCACAGATGGAAAGGGCTGCAAGGGCAGGGACGGTGATAATAATGGGGGATTTTAACTACCCAGAAATTGACTGGAATAATGGAATTTCTGGGACAGTTAAAGGACAAAAATTTAAAAACCTATTGCAGGACAATTTTATGGTCCAGTTTATTGAGGCCCCAACTAGGAATGATGCTCTGTTGGACCTGGTAATCTCAAACCATGCAGAGCTCATTACTAATGTTCAGATAAAGGAACACCTGGGTAGCAGTGATCATAACATGATTTCGTTTAATGTAAACTATAAGCAAGAAATACATACAGGAAAGATAAAAACACTTAATTTCAAGAGAGCAAATTTTCAAAGCATGAGGACTGCTCTCCAGGGCTTGGACTGGGAGGGAATATTGGCACCGATGAACACAGAACAGAAATGGGAATTCTTCAAAAAGACTCTTTGGAACCTCACTGCAAAGTATATTCCCATGGGCAATAAGTTTAAAAGGCTACAGATAAAACCTATGTGGCTCACGGTTAAAGTTATAAAAGCTATAAACAATAAGAAAATAGCTTTTAAAAAATATAAAAATGAAGGAACACTGGTGTCGTTTAAATGTTACAAAGAATATAATAGAATATGTAAAAAGGAAATCAAGGATGCAAAAATTCAAAATGAACGACAGATTGCAAAAGATAGTAGGACAAACCCCCAAAAATTCTTTAAATATATTAATAGTAAAAAGGTCAAGTCTGAGCATGTAGGCCCTTTACAAAATAATCTAGAGTGGGTGACTGAGGACATAGAGAAGGCAAATTTATTAAATGCTTTCTTCAGCTCTGTGTATACAATGGAGAATGGGGGAGCTCATGTCGATATAGGGGGTGGGAGTGACACAGCCCCAAATCCACAATGGCTCAAAAGTGATATGGTCCAGAAATATTTAGACAGAATAAAGGTGGATAAAGCACCTGGACCAGATGGCATCCACCCACGGATCCTAAAAGAATTGAGCTCTGAAATTTCAAAGCCACTGTATCTAATATTTAGGGACTCATTAATGACAGGAATAGTACCACTGGATTGGCATAAAGCCAATGTGGTGCCCATATTTAAAAAGGGAACAAAGTCTTTACCTAGTAACTATAGACCTGTTAGTTTAACTTCTATAGTTGGAAAGATACTGGAACGTTTAATAAAAGACCAAATGGATGAGTTCTTGCTGGAAACAAACTATTTAAGCAGCAGACAGCATGGATTCATGAAGGACAGAAGTTGTCAGACAAACCTGATTTCCTTTTATGAAGAGGTAAGTAAAACCCTGGACAGAGGCGTGGCAGTGGACGTGGTATACTTGGATTTTGCAAAAGCGTTCGATACAGTTCCCCACACACACGGCTCATGTGTAAGGTAAGGTCTACAGGATTAGATATATCAGTTTGTAAATGGATAGAAAACTGGCTGAAAGACAGAATTCAGAGAGTTGTGGTTAATGATTCTTACTCTGAATGGTCCAAGGTTATCAGCGGTGTACCCCAAGGTTCAGTGTTGGGTCCCTTACTTTTCAATATATTTATAAATGATATTGGGTCTGAGATCAAAAGTAACATTTCTGTTTTTGCAGATGACACCAAGCTATGCAGTGGAATAATGTCCTTACAGGATGTCTCCAATTTACAAGCCGACCTCAATGCTCTGTCTAATTGGGCGACTAAGTGGCAGATGAGGTTTAATGTTGATAAATGTAAAGTTATGCACTTGGGGGCTAAGAATATTCATGCATCATACATGCTAGGGGGAGTACAACTGGGGGGATCTGTAGTGGAGAAGGATCTGGGTGTTTTAGTTGATCATAAGCTCAATAATGGCATGCAATGCCAAGCTGCGGTTTCCAAAGCGAGCAAAGTCCTTTCTTGTATTAAGAGAGGTATGGACTCCAGAGATAGAGATATCTTTTTGCCCCTGTACAAATCATTAGTAAGACCTCATCTGGAATATGCAGTCCAGTTTTGGGCACCAGTTCTCAAAAAGGATATCGGAGAACTGGAGAAAGTGCAGAGAAGGGCAACCAAACTGATAAGAGGCATGGAGGAGCTCAGCTATGAGGAAAGATTAGAGGAACTGAATTTATTCACTCTTGAGAAGAGGAGAATAAGGGGGGATATGATCAACATGTACAAATACATAAGAGGTCCATATAGTGAACTTGGTGTTGAGTTATTCACTTTAAGGTCAACACTGAGGACAAGGGGGCACTCTTTACGTCTGGAGGAAAAGAGATTTCACCTCCAAATACGGAAAGGTTTCTTCACAGTAAGAGCTGTGAAAATGTGGAACAGACTCCCTCAAGAGGTGGTTCTGGCCAGCTCAGTAGATTGCTTTAAGAGAGGCCTGGATTCTTTCCTAAATGCACATAATTTAACTGAGTACTAAGTTTTGTAGGTAAAGTTGATCCGGGGTAAATCCGATTGCCTTTCGGGGGATCAGGAAGGAATTTTTTCCCCTCCGGTAGCAAATTGGATCATCGCTCTGCTGGTTTTTTTTGCCTTCCTCTGGATCAACTGTGGGTATGGAGTTGGGTGTATGGGAGGATGTACTGTGTTTTACTTTGTTTTATTTTTATTTATTTTTATGGTTGAACTGGATGGACTTGTGTCTTTTTTCAACCTGACTAACTATGTATGTAACTTTACATTGATGGTTTTATGTGAAATTTAACCATTCTCAACTTTACAGCCAAGAAAGCTGTCATCTTAGTCTGTTGAGTCACTGATGCCATGGTGCTACACATGCGATCAGTTTTGTTACCAGTCATTTCCCATACAGCAAGGATAACTTTCGACACATTTGAGGCAAAGTTGAATTGTATGTCTTGTTAGCTTGCTGTACATTTTTACTGGCAAGTTGTTCACTTGCAGAGCACTTGAAATTCTACTTGTCATTTTTACAATTTGTAACAAATTTGCCATGCAAGTCTCTAGCAAGAGCAAAATTGCAGTGGTGAGTCTACAGCAAGAGCTCTGCAAGTCAAGACCCCTGTGATGGGATGACTATTGAGCAATAGAGATGGGCCGAACACCCCCCTGTTTGGTTTGAGCAGAACTTCCGAACAGGGGAAAAGTTCTACCCTGAACCACAAACTCCATTAAAGTATATGAAAGCCGAACATGAGAAATTAAAAGTGCCTATTTTGAAAGCTTATATGCAAACAATTGGCCAAAAAAGTGTATGGGAGTCCAGTTAGTGCCCTGGGGGACATCTATCAATGCAAAAACTTTTTTTTAAAACAATTGTTTTTTCAGAAACAGTGATTTTAATGATGCTTAAAGTGAAACAATAAAAATTATAGTGACTAATCTGTAGCATGTACAGAACATGCTGCAGCAAAACTGACATTTGTAAAGAAAAAAAAAGAAGTCAAATCACATATAAATTGACATGGATGAGTGAGTTTGGGGTGTCGGAACTTGACTGGCTTGCACAGAGTCCTTATCTCAACCATATGGAACACCTTTGGGATGAGTTAGAGTGGAGACTTTTTTGTCCAATATCAGTGCCTGAACTCACAAATGTGTTTCTGGAAGAATGGTCAAACATTGCCATAGACACACTCCTAAACCTTGTGGACAGCCTTCCCAGAAAAGTTGAAGCTGTGGACCAACTCAATTTTGAGCCCTACAGACTGAGGCCTCGTACACACGATTAAATCTGTCCGCTGGAAACGGTCTGCTGGACCGTTTCAGCAGACAGATTCAATCGTGTGTACGGCCGAGCCGACGGATTTGGCCACCCGACAGATTTCAAAGCATGCTTTGAAATCTATCGGGTGGGAATCCGTCCGCCCGACATGTCTGCTGGTTAGTACACTTACCAGCAGACATGTCATTCCGCACCGCCGTCGCACCGCCGCCGAATGGATTCGGCGCATGCGCGGAAGTGTTTTACTTCCTGGTGCGGTGACGTGGCGGCGTCAACGTCACCGACACGTCAGCGCGCTGTCTGCTGGCGGGGATTTTGGTTTGCTCGTGTGTACACGCGAGCAAACCAAAATCCCAGCAGACAGATTTGTTCAAATCTGTCGGACAGACAGATTTGAACAAATCTGTCTGCTCGTGTGTACGAGGCCTAAGACTGGGATGCCATTAACCACCAATATGCTGTTAAATGCCCAAAGGCGTTTTTACAATTCGGCACTGTGTCGCTTTAACAGACAACTGCGCGGTCGTGCGACGTGGCTCCCAAACAAAATTGGCGTCCTTTTTTCCCCACAAATAGAGCTTTCTTTTGGTGGTATTTGATCACCTCTGCGGTTTTTATTTTTTGCGCTATAAACAAAAATAGAGCGACAATTTTGAAAAAAATTCAATATTTTTTACTTTTTGCTATAATAAATATCCCCCAAAAACATATATAATTGTTTTTTTCCTTAGTTTAGGCCGATACGTATTCTTTTACCTATTTTTGGTAAAAAAAAATCACAATAAGCGTTTATCGATTGGTTTGCGCAAAATTTCTAGCGTTTACAAAATAGGGGATAGTTTTATTGCATTTTTTTTTTACTACTAATGGCACCGATCAGCGATTTTTTTTCGTGACTGCGACATTATGGCGGACACTTCGGACAATTTTGACACATTTTTGGAACCATTGTCATTTTCACAGCAAAAAATGCATTTAAATTGCATTGTTTATTGTGAAAATGACAGTTGCAGTTTGGGAGTTAACCACAGGGGGCGCTGTAGGATTTGTGTGTGTTTACAACTGTAAGGGGGTGTGGCTGTAGGTCTAACATCATCGTTCGAGTCTCCCTATAAAAGGGATCACTCGATCGATGCAGCCGCCACAGTGAAGCACGGGGAAGGCGTTTTTACATACGGCTCTCCCCGTTCTTCAGCTCCTCGTGAGTGGTCGGCTAGAAACGCCCTCGTCCCGGATCGCTCCCCGTGAGTTTCTGACCGCCGCATGTAGCGGGGGGGTCCCAATCGGACCCTCGACCCGCGCAAAGGCAGAGACGTATATATACGCCCATCTGCCTGTACGTGCCCTTCTGTGGATGTATATGTACATGCGACGGTCGGGAAGTGGTTAAAGTTCATGTCCGTGTAAAGGCAGGCGTCCAAATACTTTTGGTAATATAGTGCATGTTAAAAAGGATCTACGACTATTTTTATTTCATGTTTTTTTGGCATTTTTTTTTTCTTTCAAATATTTCTTTTTTAATGAAAATGAAGTAAGCAAGGCAAAATACAAAAGGTAGAGTATTTAAAACTTCAATAGAAAGACACAAGTAGATAAGATGCATGTAAATATGACATGTAAGTTTGAGCAAACATACTAAAAAACAGTACTAACTAGCACATTATATGCATACAATTTCCACTAAACAAAAGTTTTGCTAATTTTAATACTCTCATAAACTATGTGCCTTGAACAAATACGTGGGTACATTTATAATAACCCATATTATGCTAGTGTATTCCAGCATAATTTATAATTTAAATATTACAGAGTATGTGTCCTTACAGAAAAAAGGAAAAAAGGAAAAGAAAACCAACAAATGGAACTGATAAATCTAGCACAAGTAATTCCCTGAACATTACCAATCAGCAGTTCATATCTTATCGTATTAAGTTGTTATAATTCGAATACTTAGTCTAGATAATCCCAGTGAGCCCATTTTGAGTGAAAGGCATTAAGGCCCTGGTTAGTAATTACTAAGAATTTATCATATAAGTGTAGCACTACCCCCGAAGGAGCTGCGGGTTTGTTTTGGATGGCAGTTACCTCTATTTCCTCGCCGTCTAGGGTATCAGATGATAGTTGAGAAAACGTTCAATGTCCACACTTTAAGCCCCATAACACTGTAACAGAATGGCCCGTGACACCCAGAGACGTTGGAAGGATGAGAGATACTCCTATGCCAGCAGCAACAATAACTCTTGGGTCGAAATCTACCCTGTGCCCTTTTGGGTGTAGGGTGGCTAATAGGGAATCATAATTCCTTTACTAACAGATAGGACATTATTAATACTTCATATTTCAGGACTGAGATATCACAAGGAGTTCATGATGACATGACCAGGTCAACCAGACAGTGACTCATACCTTTGTATAATAGGCTATTGAAATATCTTAAGGTGTTGGCTATTCACTGTAAAGACATTCCGTTGAAAAGGTGTTGATTGCACCCACTCTCACAAGACTCTGCCATTGTGTGATAAAGCTGTCTAGATAACTTATTCAACTTATTGTCTGTGTTATTATTCAAGGTTAATTGAACTCTATTGATGATGCGGTGCCGTCATGTCTAGCTACCAATTAAAGAATTATCCTCAGTGAGTGAATAGGGGGGTGGGACTGCATTGTCCTGTGATGAACTGTATTATGCTGTACTGGATATATAAGCAAGCTAAGAAAACCAATAAATTCATTCATACATTTTGGAAACTAGAGAACGGAGCGCAGTCTAGTTTATTCTGGGAAATGGAATGGATCATGTCTGCCTGGTTGTTGGTGTGTCGGATAAGCTTGTCGTGGTTGGATGGAAGGTCGTAAGCGGTGGTGACCGTTACATTGGTTGGCAGCGGTGGGATGATTCCATCACCAGAAGGACGGCTACAAGGGCACATGACAATGGAGACGGTGTATCAACGGATGAAGCTCTCTTCCCTCATGGACTTACTGGAGAGCCGGGCAGACCGGCCAGCAACCGTAAGAAAAGGGACATTATCGCAGAACTGGTCGAAATGGATAGAGCTAAAAGGCCCGCCGTAACAGACAGGACACCCGAAAAAGCAAGTTTTGATCGGGCTGTTAACATAAGACTGACACATTATGGTCCTAACCCTCCACCGGAGATCAGGGACCGAGTTATAGCGGCTCTGAATGCCACCTTGCTACAGAGAAGAAGTGCTGCAGCAGCTGAAGTCACAGCAGCACCAACTAAAGAGAGAGGAGAGGTGCAGATACCAGTCTCCATGGAAGAGGAATTCCAAAGAAGGTTACAAGAGATATGGATACAGCATAGAGGACCAGTATCAGAGGAGGTCCTGTTGGGATGGTCGGATGTGATTCGGTGCCAACTCTGGAAGGAAGCACTAGCTCTGGAGCAGCAACACCAAGGAAAGGTCCTGCTGTCCATCTATGCAAGGTACTGGCCGCAGTATGACGTACGAATGCTGTTGTTGGGGAAACAACCGAAGCAGGAGTGGACAGCCGAGTTGAGCAGGCTGATTCGGGCAGGGATGCAGCTAGACGAGAGCTACAGAGCCCTCCGGTGGTATGTAGCCCAAGAGTGCCTGTGGTCAGCAGATGACAGCCCCACAGAAGGCTATGACTATGATGGCCTGGGATTGTTGTATTGGAGGATGTCCAGTGATCCCGACTTCGGGGATAATCGGGAGTGGCGCTTGGAGGACATAATGGAGCACAGAGAGGAGAAATTGAATATCTCGGGAGGCCACTGGTCACAGGAAGATTTGGAATTTCTGGCCATTCAAGAATGGGAGCTGGAGGTCTCCTACAAACAGCTGCTAGACTCGGCCCAGCAGCAGGGTGGGGCTCCCGTTGCCTGGGACTATGAGGAAAGTTCATATGACAACTGTGAACTCCTGGCTGATGAATTGGCAGTGAAAAATACGGAGATTGCCTTCCCTAAAGCCAAAGCGGATGGTGTGGAGTTCCAGAGAGCCGGGGCGGTTGGCCCCTCTCTCAAACAACAAGCTGAGGTGGTAAAGCTTTTACCCCCAGCTGAATCACTGGCAACAGAGCAGGGTGCCCCAGGCCTCTTCTCCCAACTAGCAGAAGAGGGGGACCATGTGGTAGTGGATGGGACTGTGATCTCCACTCACAGCAACACAGCGGAAGAGCTGGCAACAGAGCAGAGGGTCATAGGCCTCTGCTCCCAACTAGCAGAAGAGGGGGACCCTGTGGTAGTGGATGGGACTGTGGTCTCCACTCACAGCAACCCAGCAGAAGAGCTGGCAACAGAGCAGAGTGTCCCAGGCCTCTGGTCCTCACTAACAGAAGAGGGGGTTCCTGGGGTAGTGGATGCGACTTCAGTCTCCACTGGCACAACCCCAGAAAATGGTACAGGACTGGGACAGGAGGATGTCGGCTTTGCTTTGCAAGCACAAGGGGGTTTTCACCTAGCACCAGTGGATGGGACTTCAGTCTCCACTGGTATACCCCAGGAAGGGGGGGCAGTTGGCCCAGACCCCCAACAGCATGATGGACTGAGCCCAGCCACCCTGCCTAAGTAATGCTAAGTAATGCTCAGTTTGGAGCCATTTATTTGGGGTACAGTATGGATACCAGCATTGGAGGACTGGAACTACTGACGGACTTCGGAGTCAACCCGTTCGAGGTTCCCACCTGTGTCCGTCTCCCACCGAAAGGGGAGAGATGTAACAGAATGGCCCGTGACACCCAGAGACGTTGGAAGGATGAGAGATACTCCTGTGCCAGCAGCAACAATAACTCTTGGGTCGGAAACAACCCTGTGCCCTTTTGGGTGTAGGGTGGCTAATGGGGAATCATAATTCCTAACAGATGGGACATTATTAATACTTCATATTTCAGGACTGAGATATCACAAGGAGTTCATGATGACATGACCAGGTCAACCAGACAGTGACTCATACCTTTGTATAATAGGCTATGGAAATATCTTAAGGTGTTGGCTATTCACTGTAAAGACATTCCGTTGAAAAGGTGTTGATTGCACCCACTCTCACAAGACTCTGCCATTGTGTGATAAAGCTGTCTAGATAACTTATTCAACTAGATGTCTGTGTTATTATTCAAGGTTAATTGAACTCTATTGATGATGCGGTGCCGTCATGTCTAGCTACCAATTAAAGAATTATCCTCAGTGAGTGAATAGGGGGGTGGGGACTGCATTGTCCTGTGATGAACTGTATTATGCTGTACTGGATATATAAGCAAGCTAAGAAAACCAATAAATTCATTCATACATTTTGGAAACTAGAGAACGGAGTGCAGTCTCGTTTATTCTGGGAAATGGAATGGATCATGTCTGCCTGGTTGTTGGTGTGTTGGATAAGCTTGTCGTGGTTGGATGGAAGGTCGTAAGCGGTGGTGACCGTTACACACACTATCAGTTTTCCTGACGGTTTTCTCTTCAGGTTTACCAAAACCATGTAGTACAAGCGCCTGCCTGATTGCATACAAATTGAAACTCTTGAGGTTTGACCTCATATTAGATGGTTTTGGTAAACCTGAAGAGAAAACCGTCAGGAAAACTGATAGTGTGTATGAGGCTTCAGACTTATTTTTCTTTGATTTATTTGCTGAACTTGGTAAAAGAATAAAATAAGTAGTTGAAGAGGTGGAAGGGTAACAGGTAATAGGTTCAGGTGTACAACTTCTGTCCGGAAACACTCCTGCTTCCAGCAACACAGCTTTCATCATCACTCTAGCCAGAGTGGGTATTGCGCACCCGGATAGGCCTCTCTCACTGACGTAGCAGCCAGAACGGTGCACGGAAATTGGTAAAGTCTCTGCCACAGATCTTCCTACAGATGGAGGTATGTTTGGTCCAAAATCCTCTCAACACAGGATTCAGCACCTGGATCTCTCCTAATTGACTTCTTGTAAACTTAGAACTGACAAGCGACCATCATTCACCCTTTCAGTAATGGAGCATCCTTCGATTAAGTTCAAGGCCTCTCCTGAGATACCAGCCTCGTGCTCGGTGCTCTCCAAGATAGGTTCTTTATCGATTGGCTTCCTCCTTCCAGGATGGACAGCACAGGACCACTATGCAAACGTAGACCCAGTCTGACTGCCAGGCCTACTTGGTAGATCACAACTCCGAACCAACGTGGTCCCGGAGCCAGGAACACATGAACACGCACCCCCGGCCAGGAGTGCCACTCACGAGGGTTGGTGGGACGACAGACAAGCGATCGACGACCCCGGTCCAATGGCGTCTGTCCCTTAAGTACTCCTCCCCAGCATTTACAGTGGGACGATCAACTTCCACTGATTGGCTGCCGAAGGGGAACACCCAAAACAACTTGACCTGACTGTTGCCACCCTTGGCCTGGGGTGGTAACAGCACCCCAGACCACAATAGTGGTCACTCACAGTACATCCATGGCTGGAACAGAGGCCCAAAAATTTGGTAAAAATCATACGGTCTGAGTCAACTAACTCTCAGGCCCCATACACACGAGCAAATAGATTTGTTCAAATCGGTCGGACAGACCGATTTGAACAAATCTGTCTGCTGGGATGTATTGGTTTGATCGTGTACACACGATCAAACCAAAATCCCCGCCGGCAGACAGCGCGCTGACATGTCGTTGACGTGGCGGTGACGTTGGTGCCGCCACGTCACCGCACCAGGAAGTAAAACACTTCCGCACATGCGTCGAAACCATTCGACGCGTGTGCGAGCAGATATGTCTGCTGGTTAGCATACTAACTAGCAGACATATCGGTCCGACGGGTTTCCAGCAGACAGATTTTAAAGCATGCTTTAAAATCTGTCGGCTGGCCAAATCCGTCGGCTCGCCCGTACACACGATCGAATCTGTCTGCTGAGACGGTCTGGCAGACCGTTTTCAGCAGATAGATTTGATCGTGTGTACGCGGCCTCAGACTACCCTCTAAATTTAAAGCAGTGCTAAATTTAAATACCCGCGACATAAGTAACCTGTATTATCCCTACTAATCACCTCTATGATGTTAGGTGCCTGTGTTGTGTTCCATGCTTTAGTTATAGTTAATCTTGCAGCTATAAAGATATGTGAGAATATGGTTCTATACTGTATTGGGAATTGATCTATCGTTAACAATGCTACAGTACCTGTCACGAGAATGTGTTTCCGACACGACTGCATCGCTCTGATTCTTGGTGACAGGGTGCCAAAATCTCGCACTCGCTGGAATATAGGAATAGAATAGAATAGAAAAAGCACATTTCAGCGAGCGCGTCATAGAAGCGACGGGAATCCGACTTGGATTCCTGCCAATTCTACACACGGCGTTTGGTATGAATCATAAAGGGGGGAACCCCACGCCAAAATTTTAAATAAAAATTTGGCATTGGTTCCCCCCGAGGAAGCATACCAGGCGTGGGGGTTCCCTCACAATCAATACCAGACCCGTATCCAAAGCACGCCACCCGGCCGGTCAGGAAAGGAGTGGGGACGAGCTAGCACCCCCCCTCCTGAGCTGTACCAGGCCGCATGCCCTCAACATAGAGGGGTTGGATACTCTGGGGCAGGGGGGGCCCTGCGGCCCCCCCACCCCAAAGTACCCTGTCCCCATGTTGATAAGGACAGGTCCTCTTCCCGACAACCATGGGCGTTGGTTGTCAGGGTCTGTGGGCGGGGGGCTTATCAGAATCTGGGAGCCCCCTTTAGTAAGGGGGCCCCCAGATACCGGCCCCATTACGTGGTTAGGTACTGGAGCATGATGGGATTGTGACATCATTAGAGGCCTATATAAATCAGTGCGAGCCGCGCACCCAGCATTACAGCGGGAGGAAGCGTTGCATCAACATAGGAAGAAGAGAAGAAGGCAGAAGGCGGCATAGAAGAGCGGGCTGGCCGCCGCTAGTAATTGAGCTAACAGGAAGATAGCGGCGGCCAGCCCTAAAGAAGAAGGCACCAGAGAGCGAGTGGGAGAAGAACCGGGGAGCGCTGAGACATCAGCGGTGAAGTGGAGAAGATGGAAGAAGACCGCCCGCAGACCCCGACAACCAACGGCCAGGGTTGTCAGTAAGAGGCCCTGTCCTTATCAACATGGGGACAGGATACTTTGGGGTGGGGGGGCCGCAGGACGCCCCCCTGCCCCAGAGTACCCAACCCCCCATGTTGAGGGCATGCAGCCTGGTACGGCTCAGGAGGGAGGGTGCTCACTCGTCCCCACTCCTTTCCTGACCGGCCGGGCGGCGTGCTTTGGATACAGGTCTGGTATGGATTGTGGGGGAACCCCCACATAGTTTTTTCAGCGTAGTTGGGGTTCTCCTTACAATCCATAACAGACCTAAGGGCCTGGTATGCTTCCTGGGGGAAACCCATGCCGGATTTTTATTTAACATTTTGGCGAGGAGTTCCCCCTCATGATTCATACCAAACGCTGTGTGTAGAATTGGCGGGAATCCAAGTCGGATGTCCATTGCTTCTATGACGGCATTGTCCCCATCGCTTGGGGCTGGCTCCCGTGATGGGGCTCGTAGGTGGTCAATCTAGCCGAGAAAGGGAGCGAGACTGACACAATATCGTGGTCACCTACTGTAGATGTGGGGTTGGTGAGGTTAAAATTCCTGTGGTGTAAGATATGAGGGAAAACACCTTAGGCCTCGTACACATGAGCGGACAGATTTGTTCAAATCTGTCCGTCCGACAGATTTGAACAAATCTGTCTGCTGGGATTTTGGTTTGCTCGCGTGTACACATGAGCAAACCAAAATCCCCGCCAGCAGATAGCGCGCTGACGTATCGGTGACGTGGCGGTGGCGTTGACGCCGCCACATCACCGCACCAGGAAGTAAAACACTTCCGCGCATGCGCCGAATCCATTCGGCGGCCGTGCGACGGCGGTGGACATGTCTCCTGGTAAGTGTACTAACCAGCAGACATGTCGGGCGGACGGATTGCCACCCGATAGATTTCAAAGCATGCTTTGAAATCTGTCGGGTGGCCAAATCCGTCGGCTCGGCCGTACACACGATCGAATCTGTCTGCTGAAACGGTCCAGCGGAAAATCTAAAAATAATACAAAAACAAACAATATCATGAATTTGACATTTAGATATAACAGATGTTGGACTTCAACAGCAATAATGTTTCAAAATGACAGGGAAAAACTTCGGAAATTTTCCGTTGCCATGGAAACCTTGTGAAGATGTGGTCTGCTATATCACATGGCAGAAGTAACAAGCTCTGTAAACAGCAGGGAGACTGTGAGGGTATGACAAGAGTTAGAGGACCATCCCAGTCAGCAAAAGCCATATATTGTGTAAGGAAAGAAACTGATATAGTACATTTGTTGCTTTTATGTATCTTCAAATGTTGATTTAGGCTTGTATGAATGTTTTGTATAGGTTTAAAACTCATTACTCTCTCATTCAAACATACACTCAGTCTCTTATTTGTCACATCTTTGATGTTAGCTGCCTTTAGTCATGAGACTCCAGATAAGCATGTAAAAAGCACTAATTACAGAACAAATGGAAATTTGACCTCGTAATTAAAGGGATGGTAACATAAATTTTCATCCTCATTTGTATGGTGCAGACACGTAGATGTGATTACATTTTCTGCTTTTATATTTGAGCAGATACATTTAAACAGTGGGAGCCTTTTGTAAAGTGAAAATGCTTTGTGAGCCGTGAGTCATTGCTCCTATTCTGTGCACATGGGGGCCTATTTACAGTATGAACCCAATACTTGAATAGGCAAGAGAAAAATAATTAGCTTTTTTTTAAAAGAAACCTGTGCTTTGAGAAATACAGTATATGGGCCACTACTGCTAACTACGCTCTTATGCTTCTTGAAATGTTCCCCTAACCCAGTTATGTTTAACTTTGCCTTGCTCCCTACTGCTCTAGCAGAGCCAGGAATCTCAGCCCTGGGTAAGATCCATGTCGGACCTTACAGAGGGTTGATCATGTCATTTTTCTTAGGACTTACTAATAGGTCCTGCCAGAAGTATACCCCATGTATGCCTCTGGGATGCACAGTGGTGTGATCTGTGACTGTTGTGTCCACTGGCTGCTGTGCTCTGCCCTGGTGCCATGTGACCAATCACAGTGATCACAGGTCGAGTAGTAAACGCTTGCTGTCATTTATGATGCCATAACTTACTACTGTGATATCTGCGATAGGTCACAGTGATCACAATGTACCAGGGCCAGTCACAGCTGCCTGTACCATTTGATTGCTGTGGCCAATCACATCTATCTCAATAGTAAACAATGGCATTATGAATTGTAAATGAATAATAAGCATTCATAGTGTAACTATGTAAAAAGATCACCTCCCCAGAGTAGTACAGTTTCCCTTTGGTGACACTGCACTGCTCTGGTAAAAGAATGTAAACAAAAAGATATATATATATATTATTGTTATATACTGTCACCAGAGCAAATGCAGTGTGACTATGAGGATGTGGCAGGCGCAGCACTATGAAGTGCCTTTATGCACTGCAGCATTAGAAGAATTTTGATTTCTCTGACCTTTTAGTCCAAACAAGACTATCTGTCACTCTTTATTTCCTCTAGCACCATTCTATGGAAGCAGTACTGTAGGTTTAAAGAGCACACTAAACTTTTGAGATAACTTCTTTATTAACTTCAGCCTTTCTTCATATATAACACTGACAATTTCGCAGCAGGCATTCCATGTACAAACACATGGTGAATAAAGTATATCAAATGGCGGTTTAACTGATGAATCTTGTCATTCTACATAAAATGGTAGATATATTTCTTTCACACTGGAGCGTTGCGCTGGCAGGACGGTAAAAAAAAGTCCTGCCAGCCCATCTTTGAGGCTCTATAGGAGCGGTGAATATACCACTTCTACAGCGCCCCTGCCAATTGAAATCAATGGGGCGGCGCCTCCAAAACTCCCACTGTTTTGGCACTGAACATCCGATAAAAGTTGTTTGGTATCCCTAAGGCAACCAGGTAAAGCAGAAACCAGTGGTTGTAACTGATGATTGACCCATTTACCCAACCGCTCATTTAGTGACCCGATGACTGCCACTATGGGTCTACCTGACAATGAGTAACAGCTTTTGTGTAGTTTTGGTAGGTGATGAAAAATGGGCATGATTGGGGCATCAGGAATGAAAATCTCTCTCTCACTTGGAGAAAAGATGCCAACTGTCACTGCTCTGTCTAGGAGTTTATTGAGATTCTTCTTGAAAGTAGATGTAGGATCCCCCCTTAATTTCAAATAAGTATTAATAACAAACAAAAAACTGCGCTAATTTAGAAAAACAAGGTACATATAAACACGTTAAATGTTTTGAGGCTGCAGCTGTCGTGTGAGGGCACAGAGAGAATGAATTAAATAGAGCAAAGCTGCGCCACTATAAGGTATACCTGAGACACTGTGACAAATACCATGTAAAATTGAGCATAAAAAAGCCGGTCGGCAGACGTTGGAGCGATACCTTCCCTCTACGCAGTGACGTCACCACGTAGAGGGAAGGTATCGCTCCAACGTCTGCCGGCCGGCTTTTTTATGCTCAATTTTACTGTTTATATGTGAGTACCCATTTGTTTTTACATTAAAACAATCTCCTACGGAATCACACTATGGTATGTTCTTTATTGTTCCCTTGGCCGAGCTGTAAGTCGTGCTCATTCTAACAGCCGCGAGATCGACCGGAAGAACAAACATTGGAGCCTCCAGACATCAATGCCGTGGCTGGGCTATAGCCATCCGCTCCTTAGAGCTTGCCTTTGGTAAGCCTCCACTGCTTAATTGGTGAAGGGATCACTTCAAGGCTCACACTCTCACGGTGGTGCGATTGATGATCAAATTGTATACCTGTCAGCTTATGAAGGGATCACTCTAGGCTCACGATTCACTGCGGTGCTGTCTGATGGACTTTTAGGATTTGTGTTTAAACCGTCAATATTTTATTGCATGACCTTTTTGCCTATTTAAACAGTGTCATAGGTACATTTTAAAGTAATGGTTCTAGTATGTTGGTATAGTTTAGACCTGGGAAATTTTTATTGCATGTACATTTTTTTTGCATGGTATTTGTCACAGTGTCTCAGGTATACCTTATAGTGGCGCAGCTTTGCTCTATTTAATTCAAATAAGTATTGGCATCTGACAGCTGTCGAATTGCTTTATTCCTATATGTGTCAGAATCTAGCACTACCACAGAGCCCCCTTATCAGCATTTGTATCACAATCTTTGTTTTTACTGAGATGTATGAGAGCCTCCTTCTCCAAACTGGTTAAATTGTCAGATCTAGAGCGATCCCTGCAGCCGCCCTCCAGGTGAGTAAAGTCCCTCTCAATTAACTTTTGAAAAAGGTCCATGTCTATACCCCTGGAGTTAATCGGGTAGAAGTCCGACCTCAATCAAAAGAGGATGGTCGTGCGACCACCCGACACCTCCATAGGGGCAAGTACAGACTTAATAGCAAGTTTCTCCAGATCGTAAAGAGCAGTAGAGCACACAGCTCAGAGGAACTGGGGGGAGGAGGGTGGGGGGACTCACCCAGGGTAGCAGTGGTCGCAGAATCGTGATCTTCAGCATCTGTAGCCAATCCATCATCAGAATCACCAAAATAATGCTTTTTCAAGGTAAGGGTGCATACAAATTTATTATGTCCAAAATAGTCCCAATAAATCAAAATGACAATCTGGACAGAAATGTAAAACCTTTAATGGTAGTGATAATTCTGAATGGTTAAAGGGTTTGTTGGATGAATTCACTACATTTAATGTTACTTCCGGACCCAATTTCTCAACATATAACGATCCTTGTTGGTCCCGTCTGTGTCTCTGGCTGCCCCTTCTTGTTTTCTTATGAACTTTTCCTTTGTCTTTTTGCTGGAGCCCTGGTTTAAACTTGATGTATTAGATACATTCCACTGACGATTACCGCTGATCGGCTGACCAGCTTAATCAGGAGAAGAATCGGAAGCAGTGGCAGCCATGGTATCATTAATACTGTCATTTTTGAAATCAGAAAACCTCACCCATTTTTTGGGGAGATGCTTGCAGGAGCAATTCGGAAAAGTAGGTTTCCTCCATATGTATACAATGTCATTTTCATAATCCACATGATCCCATGCAAGCTTATAATTTTTCCCAGGTATGACATTTTTCTCCAGCCTATCAAGATTTTTATTAGAAATTTAAAAATTCCGACAGCAAATGTCCGATGGAGCATACACATGGTCTGAATATCCGACCAAAACTTCACATCAAACATTTGTTGGAAATTCCAATCATGTGTAAACAGCAAAAGTGTGATGGATTTTAAAGGGGAACTTTATGCCATTTTTTTTTTAACTACTTGCCGACCACCCGCCGTCATATTACTGCGGGACGGTGGCACTGCTACACGAGAACACGTAGCTATACGTCCGCTCTTTAGCGCCCCCTGCTCGCCCCCGAGTCCCGCGCGCGTGCCCGGCGGGTACGATCGCCGCCGGGCACATGCGATCGCTCGTTACAGAGCGGGGAACGGGAGCTTTGTGTGTAAACACAAAGCTCTCGTTCCTGTCAGCGGGGGAAACGCTGATTTTCTGTTCATACAATGTATGAACAGAAGATCAGTGATTTCCCCTAGTGAGGCCAACCCCCATACAGTTAGAACACACCCAGGAACACACTTAACCCCTTCTCCGCCCCCTAGTGTTAACCCCTTCACTGCCAATGGCATTTTTATAGTAATACAATGCATTTTTATAGCATTGATCGCTATAAAAATGCCAATGGTCCCAAAAATGTGTCAAAAGTGTCCGAAGTGCCCGCCATAATGTCGCAGTACTGAAAAAAATGCTGATCGCCGCCATTACTAGTAAAAGAAAAATATTAATAAAAATGCCATAAAACGACCCCCTATTTTGTAAACGCTATAACTTTTGCGCAAACCAATCAATAAACGCTTTTTGCGATTCTTTTTAACGAAAAAATATGTAGAAGAATACGTATCGGCCTAAACTGAGGAAAAAAAACTTTTTTTTTTATATATTTTTTGGGGATATTTATTATAGCAAAAAGTAAAAAATATTGAATTTGTTTCAAAATAGTCGCTCTATTTTTGTTTATAGCGCAAAAAATAAAAAACGCAGAGATGATCAAATACCACCAAAAGAAAGCTCTATTTGTGGGAAAAAAAGGACGCCAATTTTGTTTTGGAGCCACGTCGCACGACCGCGCAATTGTCAGTTAAAGCGACGCAGTGCCGAATCACAAAAAGTGCTCTGGTCATTGGACAGCAATATGGTCCGGGGCTAAAGTGGTTAAATGGCGTGGGATCCCCCCAAAATCCATACCAGACTCTTACCCGAGCATGCAGCCAGGAAGATCAGGATGGGGGACTAGGAAATGCCCCCCCTTCTGAACCATACCAGGCCACATGTCCTTAACCCTGAGCTGTGGTTGTCGGAGTCTGCAGGCGAGGGGCTTATTGGAATCTGAAACGCCCCATTAACAAGGGGGCCCCCAGATACCCTCTATGTGAATGGATAGTGGGTATATTGTAAAAAGTGTCAAAAAGTAAAAACCACAATAGACAGTTTTTGACAATTCCTTTATTAAAAAAGAAAAAACAAGTGTAAATCTACTGTCAATCACGCCACCTGACGAATATGGAAAAAGAGAAAAAAAAAGCTCTGCTTCTATGGGAGGCCTCGGATGCACGGATAAGGGTCTGGTCTATGGATTTTGTGGGGACCCCACTCCATTTTGTTTTTACATTTTGTTGTGGAGTTCCCCTTAAAATCTATTCCTGACCCAAAGGGCCATTTTTCCTTATTCTGTCATAGGGTTCCCCTTAACCACTTAAATACAGGGCACATTCACCTCTTCCTGCCCAGACCAATTTTCATATTTCAGTGCTCTCACACTTTGAATGACAATTACTCAGTCATGCAACGCTGTACCTAAACCACATTTTTATAATTTTTTCACCCTAATAGAGATATATCACCACTGGGTTTTTTCTTTCTTGCGATATAAGTAAAAAAAAGAGCAAAAAAAATGAAAAAAAAAACTTTTTTAATTTTCTTAAAATTTGGGCCAACATGTATACTGTTATATATCTTTGGTAAAAATAACCCACATGAATGGGTATTATTTAGTCTGTGTGACAGTTGTAGAGTCTACAAATCATAAAAAATGTGATCACACCTGATATTCTGATGGCATTTCTGGAGGTCCTGAAATGTCACGACAATACAGATACCGCCCAAATGACCCCTTTTTGGAAATAGACAGTCCAAGGTTTTTAGTAAGAGGCTTAGTGAGTCTTTTAAGGTTGTAATTTTTTCCCACAGTTTTTGGTAAAATAACGGAATTCTTTTTTTACACAAAATTGTCAGAATAACAAGTTATTTCTCACACACAGCATATGCATGCTTCCAATTAAACTCCAAAATATATTCTGCTACTCCTCCTGAGTATGGCAATACCACATGTGTGAGACTTTTTCACAGCCTGGACACATCGAAAGGCCTAACATGCAGGGAGCATGGAGTGTTCTTGTAGCAAAAAATTACACATCTAATTTCATTCCTACCTATCACACTTTTGAAGGTCCTGGAGCAGTGGTCATCAACCCTGTCCTACAGGGCCCACTAACAGGCCAGGTTTTATGTATTACCTTGGGGAGATGCAGACTGGAATACTGCAATCACTGAGCAGCAAATTACATCACCTGTGATGCATTTCAGTTATCTTGCAAACCTGGTCTGTTAGTGGGCCGTGCAGGACAGGGTTGATGACCACTGGCCTGGAGCACCAGTGGAATTACCCACAAAATGACCACATTTTGGAAAGCAAATACCCCAACATATATATTCCATGAGCCATGGGCTGCAAATAGGTACAAGGTACTCTGATGGTCTGCAGAAGGGAGGGAGGGTTCCTGCTGGTGTCCATCCGTATTAGTAGAATTAAAATATTTAGACTAGAATGGGAACCTTGGATTAGAACATATGACCTTAAACATATACCTTGAAATACAACATAACTGAATTGTTAGCCGTCCAAGAGATGAAATACAATATTGATCCAGATGGACCCACAATATTATACATAATAGACATATGCTTGTATGTTTATCAATATGAGTGTATATTGTTAGCTATATCATATAACCTATACTTGGACTATAGATTATGTTATTATGACTGCCCAGTTTTTGTAAAACCTTTTCTAAATAAACAAATGTTTTTAAAAATGGCATTCTATATTTCCTACAGAATATTCTTTATGCTTCAGAGGTTGTCATGTACCAGGCACATTCCTCCATCTATTTTTAGGATGTGATATTTTTACTCCACTTTGGAGGATATTAATAGCCGTTGCATCCTCATTATCAGGTAATCTGATTACTCTTACCCCCTTGCAATGCTCATTATTCAACCCCTTTTTTAGAGGTTCCCACCTTACAGATGAGACTGATCCATATTATCTGTGTCTCTATCTATCTTTTTTAAGTGTTTAAAATCCATACCAGACCCACACAATTTTTTACATTTACATTCTTATTTGTACAAGTTTTTTTTTTACTTAGCTCTCAGCGGGGAAGCCTCAACAACATATTGACTGAGTGCTCAGCAGGCAAACATCCCACTAAGTGCCCAAAAAGTTTGGGTGTTAGCTGAATGGACGATGTTCAGCAAAACTTATGCTCGATCCAGACCGTTCGCCCATCCCAAGTGGTGCCTGAAATAATAGCTGTTGCATCATCATTAGCAGGTAATCTGATTACTCTTACCCCCTTGCAATGCTAATTATTCACCCCCATTTTAGAGGTTCCCACCATACAGTTGAGACTTACCCATAATATCTGTGTCTCTATCTTATGGATACTCTCTTTGCACAGGAAAACCTCCTTAGTTCCACTCTCTCAGGTTAAATTGTAAGTGGAATCTATCAGTATAGTTGGAAAACTATTTCACACTTTATACTACAAGTATTAAGATGAAAAGTGAAAACCTTGGTTTGATAATTGTAATATTTTTGATTGATCAATCCTGGTATTAAGAGCAAGCTATTTGTCAGCTCACTGTCTGATGTTGTCTTTCTTTTTGCTTTACTTGGAAATATTTGTATTATCATCAGCCTTACTAGATGACGGTTCCTACTAGACATTTTTTTTTCTTTTTTTTTTTACAATCACTTATATATCTTGTTTTTTTTAATCATATGTTTTCTTCTGAGCTACATCTCATATAAATTATGTGTTAAGATGCCTTTGCATTTGTTCCACTTTATCATCCCTTAATAAAAAAAGTTAGTGAATAAAAATTCAGGCCCAGATTCACATACACTTAATATTCCGCTGCGTAATCGAAATACTCTACGCTGCCGTATTTTACCAGGCTCTACACCGAATCCTGGTAGATTTTTGCCCGTACGCTACGGCGGCGTAGTCTATTTCTCGCCGCGTAATCGAAATACGCGATTAGGGGGCGTGAAGCATTTAAATTAAGCGCGTCCCCGCGTCGATCGAACTGCGCATGCTCCGTTCAGAAATTTCCCGCCGCGCATTGCGCAAAATCACGTTGTTACGTCATTCGTTGTTTGAGTAGCGGCATTTACGAACATTCCTATTCCCGGACGACTTACGTTAAAAATAATAAAAGACGTCGGAAAACGTAGAAATTCGACGCGGGAACGACGGCCATACTTAACATGGGCTGTCTAATATTAGAGCAGCAAAAAGCTGGTATAGTGTTACGCAAATAAAAGATGACTAAAGGTGCCGTAAGAGATTGCGATTGAAGATCGTAATTTCGGGGATCGCCGGCAAAAGCTCATTTGCATACCCCGACGCCGAAAACTACGGGAAGTCCACCCAGTGGCCGCAATTTTATTGCAGCGTAGATCCGAAGGCGTATGAACACGTAATCCAGTCGAATTGAAGCCCGCAGCCGTCTATTCATGGTTTGAGGTTTTTGACTAGCTAGAAAACGCGCGTAATTTGAAATTACTCCAGTCTAACACCAGTTAGATAGGCGTAATGGCTCTCTGAATCTGGGCCTCAGGGTTTAATGTTACTTTAGCTACCCTAAATACATCCAAAACACGCCCTCGAAATTAAAAAAAAAACTTTTTTTTTTCATCCCAAACACATTTTGCCTAAGCTTCTCTGTGAATAAAACGGAGAACTTTAAATGGGATAATGCCCAAAAGATATTAAACAGATGGTACCTTACACCATATAAAGTTTCCAAAATCTACCCATCACTCTCCCCAACTTGCTGGCAATGAAATAAACTGGTTCCCTTTATCATATTTTATGGAGTTGAAAAAATCTTAATTTCAACATTTATTGCTAACCACACTGGTAATTTATTATACTTCCCCTTACTCCCGCAATGGCCCTTCTAGGTATGAATCTGGATCTTTACTCTTTAGCGCAGAGGTCTCCAACCTGTGGTCCACGGCCCAACTCAGGCCGTAGCTCCTCTGCTGCCGGGCTGCGGAGGAGACAGGTAATGTCAGCGGTGCCTCGACGAGGGAGAGAGACAACGTCATTGCCTACGCCGCTGTTCTGCCCTTACTTTCAGTGCCGCAAAGGCTGCTCTACGCAGGGTTGCAGCCGTGACTTAGAGAGAGAATGAAGTCATCTCTCACCGCCCGCCCTCTCTCCCTCGCATGCGTTTCACCTGCAGAGGCTGACAACATGGTGCCTGGCTGCAAGTACTCTGCAGCCATGTTACATGTTAACTACTTCAGACCCGCGCTACCGTCAACAGCGCAGGTCTGAATATCCAACATGCCGTCTTTTGAGGGCCGCCCCTTTGGGCGTTCCCAGCGCACGCTGTAGAGCGTGCTGCGGGGAAGCCCTGTGTTGTCCGTGTCCCTTGGACACGGCCAATCACAGATCGCGGCGAACGGCCAGTCAGAGTGGCCATTTGCGATGCGATCTGTGGGCGAATGAGAGATGATCTCATAGATCATCTCTCATTGCCGTTTTACACAGAGACAGCTTCCTGTCTCTGGAGAGGAGGAGACCGATCTGTGTTCCTTGTACATAGGGACACAGATCAGTCATCCCCCCAGTCACCCCCCCCTCCCCCCACAGTTAGAACACACCTAGGATACACATTTAACCCCTTCCTCACCCCCTAGTGTTAACCCCTTCAATGCCAGTCACATTTATACTGTAATTAGTGCATTTTTATAGCACTGATCGCAGTATAAATGTGAATGGTGCCAAAAATGTGTCAAAAGTGTCCGATGTGTCCGCCATAACATCGCAGTACCAATAAAATTTGCAGATCGCCGCCATTTCTAGTAAAAAAAAAAAAAATAATAATAATTCTCTCCCCTATTTTGTAAGCGCTATAACATTTGCGCAAACCAGTCGCTTATTGCGATTTTTTTTTTTACCAAAAATATGTAGAAGAATACGTATCGCCCTAAACTGGGATATTTTTTTTTTTTTAAATTGGGATATTTTGTTATAGCAACAAGTAAAAAATATTGTATTTTTCTTCAAAATTGTCGCTCTTTTTTGTTTATAGCGCAAAAAATAAAAACCGCACAGGCGATCAAATACCACCAAAAGAAAGCTCTACTTGTGGGGAATAAAGGACATCAATTTTGTTTGGGAGCCACGTCGCACGACCGCGCAATTGTCAGTTAAAGCGGCGCAGTGCCGGAAGCTGAAATTTCACCTGGGCAGGAGGGGGGTATATGTGCCCAGTAAGCAAGTGGTTAATCAAGTGACATCCTCATCTAGTGGCAAGTGACATCCTCATCTAGTGGCAAGTGACATCCTCATCTGGTGGCAGATACTGTATAGTGGCAAGTGACATCCTCATCTGGTGGCAGATATAGTGGCAAGTGACATCCTCATCTGGTGGCAGGTGATTTGGCAAGTGATAAGCGATGGTTGCAAGTGACGCTGTCAAACTCCCACTGATTCAACATTATGGTAAGTTGAACTATTTCATTTTATATTACAATGTAATGATAGAAATAATGTGTTTCAATCATCCTGACACCATAATAACCATGGTGCCGGGATGATTAAAGCACTAACACCAGCCATTGCCCTGACAAATTGCCCACGAAAAAAAAAAACTTACCATCGCGCCGACCCCCCGGGCCTTGACACAATTTACTTGCACGGAGCCAGTCCCTGGTGCCAAAAAGGTTGGGGACCGCTGCTTTAGAGTATAGAACATTAGTAACAAATGTATAAATAACAGCAAGGTTGACTGTAACAAAATTATGGAAATACAACAAAGCACCAAACTTATCTGATGTTGTTATATATATTAAATACACAAGCTCAATACGAGTTGATATTAACATATAAAAATTACAACGCGGTCAAGTTTGAGAAACCATGGCAAATGTGGATTAGTCACCCTAGAGCTTCTACCTCACTCAAAAACATTAGCTGCAGTTCTTAAATCATTTTTCAGTATTATTCCAGGAGTAACATCAAGGTTTTACAGTTATCACTTTTTCAAATTTTCTTGAATTGTCCATAATAATGTTGTCATTATATTAGCTAGATCCTGTTTTTTTTTTTTTAACAGAAAGAAGCTAGAGCCTGTTTACAGCTAAAACCCAATGTGGTAAACAGGGCTTTTACTATGCTGTTTATGTATGCTTCATTTAAATGACTATTGTCAGTGCTGTCTGGGACCAAGAATGAAATGCGTAAGAAAAAAACCCACACCCACCAAAAGGCCCCCACATTTATTATTTTATATCATGATAACTCAAGGGGATACGTCATGGCTCTATACATGTATATAGGAGTATAAAGAGAACCTGTCATGGCTCTATACATGTATAAAGAGGACCTGTCATGGCTCTATACATGTATATAGGAGTATAAAGAGAACCAGTCATGGATCTATACACGTATAAAGAGGACCTGTCATGGCTCTATACATGTATATAGAAGTATAAAGAGGACCTGTCATGGCTCTATACATGTATATAGGAGTATAAAGAGAACCTGTCATGGCTCTATACATGTATAAAGAAGTATAAAGAGGACCTATCATGGCTCTATACATGTATATAGAGGACCTATCATGGCTCTATACATGTATATAGGAGTATAAAGAGGACGGTGTCAGTAGCACAATGTACGGTGTCAGTAGTGCAGTGGACGGTGTCAGTAGAGCAGTGGATGGTGTCAGTAGATCAGTGGACGGTGTCAGTAGAGCAGTGGACGGTGTCAGTAGAGCAGTGGAATGTGTCAGTAGAGCAGTGGATGGTGTCAGCAGCGTTGTACCTCCATCCAAAAACCAGAATCCAACCCCATACAAACTGTTCACACAGTGGCACCGTGCATTCTGAAACCCTTTCAAGCACCTTTTAATTACAAAAAAAGCCCCGAAAATTCAAAGCAATCCACAGGCACCCCACAATAGAGAAGAAAATAACAGATTAAAAACCAGACAGTGCCTGTGCCCCCCCAATAGAGACCTCCATTACAGCAAGACAAAAACAAAACTTACCTTGCAAGAGCCACTGCAAAGATGTGTGTGAACCTGTTAGGGGGCGGGGTCTGTAATACCTTGCTTTATCCTGCAAAAGCATCTCTGGTTGCTAGGACATCAGTCCAGTGGCCCTCCATTCACTGTCTCTGGTAGCATCGGCACCAGCAGCTGGGTGGGAGAGAGAGAGTGCACAGACAGACAATGCAGTGTGACCTGGCTGCAGGACATTAGCATTGCTAAAGGAGGGGTTTGCATGCTGTTTGGGGGTAGCTGATAGAAGGGGGGTAGCTAACAGAGGAGGGGGTAGGTGAGGAGGGGAGGGGTGGCTTACAGAGAGGGGTGGGTTGACAGAGGAAGGGGGGTTGCTGACAGAGAGGGGGGGCAGACATGGGTTGCTGACAGAGAGGGGCTGACAGGGGGTTGCTGACAGAGAGGGGGTTGCTGACAGAGGGGAGTGTCTTACAGAGAAGGGGTGGCTTATAGAGAAGGGTGGGATGACAGAGAGTGGCGGGCTGACAGGGGTGGGTTTTGTGACAGAGAAGGGGGCTGATGGAGGGGGGTTGCTGACAGAGAAGCAGGTTTACAGAGAAGGGGCTGACAGGGGGTTGCTGACAGAGAGGGGGCTGACAGATGGGGTTGCTGACAGAGAGGGAGGCTAATAGAGAGGGGGTTGCTGACAGAGGGGGTGGCTTACAGAGTGGGGCAGGCTAACAGAGTGGAATGGCTTACAGAAGGGGGGCACTGACAAGGGGGTTTGCTAACAGAGAGGGGGGCTAACAGGGGGGTTGCTGACAGAGAGGGGGGCTGACAGAGGAGTTGTTGACAGAGAGGGGGGCTTGCTGACATAGAGGGGGCTGATAGGGGGGGTTGCTGACAGAGAGGGGGCTGACAGGGGGTTGTTGCTGACAGGGGGTGTTGCTGATGGGGGTTGCTGACAAGGGGTGGCTTACAGAGAGGGGCAAGCTGACAGACAGGCGGGTGGAGAGCGGATGACGCACAGACCTCATCTCAGTCAGAAGAAACACATTGCGTCAGGCAGGGGGCGGGACTCCAGGTGGCCGAGATCACCCACAGTTTAGCCCGCACATGTGTCAAAACCAGACAAACCCTACGGCCTGCTCCTGTCACCACTAACAGGAGTGGCGCCGGGCTCCTCAGAGGCAGCGGCGCCTGCCCTTCTCACTCGCTGACTGCTTCCCTCCAGCTGCGCATGTCCTCACACTTAGCCCGGTGCCGTGTTCCTCAACAGGCTGTCTGGGGCGTAAGAATGCCACCTCCCTAAAAGTGCTGCCTGGTACCCATGGAACCACCCGGTCCCATCATAGGGCCGGCCCTGACTATTGTCCATTACTGTGATTGAGATTTGTATGTAAATGTTTTACCGCTATACATGATTGTTATATACCAGAACCAGCTTTGTCTGTTATTTGTTTGGAAATTTCAAAAACAATTGTTTAATGATTAAAAGAAAAAAAAAAACAACTGAGAGCTTTTACTTCCTCAAAATGTCATCAGTAATGAGATTTGTAGTTTTAATACCAAAATGTAAAGCTTTCAAATCTACATGCTGTGTTACAGAGGAATGTAAGAATCAGGCGGCGTACACACGACCGAGGTTCTCGCTGGAAACCAGCGAGAACCTCGCTGGAAGCTGCATACCAGCGAGAACCTCGGCCGTGTGTACGCTCCTGGCTTGCCCCGCCCGTCGGGAATCCCATCGAGCGAATAAAGAGCACGCTCTCTTTTTGCTCGACGGCCCGCCTGGATGAATGGCTGGTTGCCATTCCCGACGGGCGGGTCGCCGATTTCGACGGCCGGCAGAGAACCTCGACGGGCGGAACGATGTGTTCTGCCCGTCGAGGTTCTCTGCCGTGTGTACGCGGCTTCACACATTCAAAAATATATGATAAAATAATATTCACCCCCTACAGGAACTAGAAATAAAATGGGACTAGCAAAGATATCTGTTTAAAATAATCCAAAAAACACTGAATCATCGACTACATTAGAAAAAAATGGGGCCCTTGTTTTATATCTCAGCCCTAAACACTCTGTTTGGTAATTGATGTCATATCAAATCAACAAATATATTAAAGAAAGTTCTCCTACTTTAATACATTGTAAATAGTAATGCTCAAGGTCCATAAAATGTCTCCACACCACTATATCTTCTCGATGCTCCACTGCATCCGTGCTAGCCAATATTTGGTTTGCGTCTCAGAAATAGCCTGGAATTAATTAAAATGAAATTGAAGTTTAATTAGATGTTGCAAATAACTGTCTAGCCAATCACAAACCCTTTAACAAAATACTTAATTTAAAGAAAAACCAAGTATATGATAAAAAAATAAATGTTTCCTGTAAACGTGTCATATACATAAATTATATCCATAAGTATACACACACTTTATGGGGCCGATAATTGCACCATTCTGCTGCTTTGCATGGGCTAACCTTACAACAGCTTTACATAGAGATTGACCCTCATCAGACAGATATATGAAACAATTTAATGTAAAGTTTATCACTGCTAGCCTCTAAAGATGAAAAAGAGCAAACCAACCTTGTAAAGCTATTCCAAGTCTTTTTTATGGTAGCCAAGTGCAAAATGCAGCTATGTAAGACCAACTAAAATATTTTTTTTCTCTTAAAATATCATAACACCAGTTGCCACTCAAAGATATATTAATAATACAAAAGTCAATATAAAAGTGGACTGTGACTATATTTCTGATTATGCCCTAAACGAGCTTAACCTAAAAAAAGGTCACAAAGATAGAGTTATCTTTTAGGAAAATGTAAAGTTGTAAAGTCTTCCAAAGGAAGTTTGAGAAACATTTGACTGAAGCCGCATACACACGGCAGAGAACCTCGACGGGCAGAACACATCGTTCCGCCCATCGAGGTTCTCTGCCAGCCGTCAGATTCGGTGACCCGCCCGTCGGGAATGGCAACCAGCCATTCATCCAGGCGGGCCGTCGAGCAAATAGAGAACATGCTCTCTATTTCTGCTCGACGGCATTCCCGACGGGATGCTCGCCGAGAGCGTACACACAGCCGAGGTTCTCGCTGGAATGCAGCTTCCAGCGAGGTTCTCGCTGGTTTCCAGCGAGAACCTCGGCCGTGTGTACGCCGCCTTAAAGTGCATGTAAGTACAAAACTTAAAAAAAAAAAAAAAACATTAAAAAACCATAGGGATAAGTAGTCCTGAAGATGCAACAGAAAAAGCAAATCAAAATGACCTAGAATGTTGAAGGTGTGGTATTTTCCCTCATTTGTTGCTCCGATTACATATTTTTTATTTATTTTTTATTTACCCTAACTTTCTACTCAGTGACAGAGGTCACCAAAGCAGATTGTGAGGGTGAATTTCCCAAATTATTCTCCAAAATGGGAAAACAGATATTAACAAAAAAAATATAATAACATACAGGGTTTTAACCTTTGCTAACCTTATCCAAAATGTTATTACAATATTACCTTATTACATTCACATTAATTTTTAAATAATTCAGGTATTTAATGTAGGTGAGCAAATCGGCCTCTGTTTGGTTTGCAGTCTATTTTTTTAACACATCGTAAAGTCAGAAAATAATGTAAACTTTAATGCAAAAAACCAACTGGCTATGAGGAGTCCATGGAATTGTTGGCATACTGTTCCCCAAACTATCCTAAAGACAACTGTTAAGGAGAAAAAATACAGATTGTTGAGGTGCTGGCAGTGGGGAGGAGGGCAGGGGTGCTGGGGTGCTCTCAGGGAGGAGGAGGAATTGGTGGGGCTGATGATAGCGAGAAGGAGTAAATTTGGTGTAAAAAATTCTACAGAGGAAGTTCTACAGAGAATATTCTGAAACAAGAAGTTGCTTGGATGTAGTATCTCAGGAATGTGACAATGTCTAGTTTGTGTAATTCTGCATTTTTGGGTTCAGATGGAAAGGCTTTTAATTTTTTTTTGGGGGTCTAATCTTAACTACCACCATTGTTCAAATAAAGCTTAAATTTCTTATGCCGCGTATGCACGACCGTTTTTAATGTCATAGAAAAAACAAAGGGCCAGATTCACAGAGCGATTACGCTGGCGTTACAGGAGATGCGCGGCGTAAGTCTAAATTTGCGCATGCGTTTCGATGCGCCGCATCCCCAAAACGAGATACGCAAGAAATCTACTTTTTTTTGTCCGGCGTAATTTCGATAGACAGGCGCATCCGTCCGCGCAAAACTACGCTAGACACACCATTGTTTTGCTATTCAAATATGCTAATGAGGGAGTTACGGGGATCCACAAAAGAACGTTGTTGCAGCGCAGGCTACGCGCTGTGCGCAACAGCTGCACGGCCTGTCTAAAATTAGACCATATAAAAGGTGGTATAAAATTAGACAATCCATCTACATGTCAGCTAAAGCAACACTGTTAGTGAGGAGCTGAGCAGTCACACTTGCTGGACAACAAACTTTATGCCAACATGCCAGGGGCATCCTTGCTCATAGCTATACTAATGACTTTAGAGGAGCAAAGAAGGAGGAGGGCACGGAGGAGGGCACGGGAGAGGATATACCGCACACGCATAGACCTCTTTGGCATGAGTGATTCTGAGGTTTATCGCATCTTCAGATTAACCCCTCATGCCATCCTGGAATTAACCACAACCTTGCAGGAGGACATCACAAGCCCAACACACCTCTCACATGCAGTGCAGCCACTGGTTAAGGTCCTGGCAACACTCCATTTCCTTGCCAGTGGCTCTTTTCAAAGAACAAGTGGAGTGGTGGCTGGGATGTCACAATCCTCCATGAGCAGATGTGTGCACCAGGTTGTCCCTGCAATCCTCAGACGCATGGCCAACCAAATCATTAAACCCACCACTGAGGAGCTGTGGCTGAAGGCAATGACAGATTTCTACAAAATTGCCAGGTTCCCATGCACCGTGGGGGCCATTGATTGCACACATGTGGCACTCCAGCCCCCCCCATGAGACAGAGCACATATACCGCAATCGGAAGAATTGGCATTCCATCAACGTACAGGTGATAGTCGATGCCCAAGGCCTCATATGGCACGTACGTGCCAAACACCCCGGATCCAGCCATGACAGCTACATCTACAATCAGAGCCCCATCCGAATGGAATTCGAACAGAACGTGTATGGGGACACCTGGCTGGTTGGTGAGTGACATGGGTGGCAGGCATGACTGCCCCCCCCCCCATGATGCACACATCACAAGGGGCACATGCATGACTAACATCCTCCTGTCTTTTCCCTTACAGGTGACTCTGCATATGCACTGGGACCCCATCTCATGACTCCTACCCGGAAACCCCCAAACACCAGGAGAGGAAAGATACAATGAAGCCCACGCCCAAACACGTGCAGTGGTGGAGCGCACCTTTGGCCTCCTGAAGTCACGTTTCCGATGCCTGGATAAGTCTGGGGGGACCCTGTTATATTCCCCAAACATCGTGTGCCAGATCATCGGTGCATGTTGCCTGCTGCACAACTTCGCAGTGAGAAAGGGCCTGCAGATTGACCTACGTGATGACCTGACGCCTGAACCAGACAATCCCCCCCTAACCGAGGTTACCCCATCTTCTGATGGAAGAGCAGCCAGGAGACAGCTCACATTAGGCATCTTTGCACGTTAAACACACACATTAATCATGGCACAATGAGAATGCATGCATGCACACCACTGTGGTCCCTAGCACAGACACATCACATCCTCATCTAATTGGATTAGCACAAGCCCTCCATGCTGGACTTGTGAGCATCAACGCCACGCCACGGCTCCAATTATGTCACTGTACATTCATACACCATTCACACGGACCTGGGAATCATTTCTCCACCAAAACTGAGGGTGACACCCCTTTTTTCCGGCAGGAATATCACCCCCACATTCCAAAAACATTCACAACACAAAAAAAAAAAAATGTCCAACAACAAAAAAAAAAATTTCCAGAAAAAAAAAACATGAAAAAAAAGGGGAAAAACAAATTAATGCCGCTGGCGTGAGCAACGCCTGGGGCGCCCACGGCCACGGCCCCGGCGCCTCAAGGGAGACTCATGGGAGGGGGGGGGTAATCCGGGGAAGGAGGAGCAGCCCTTGGTCTCTGCCCACCTGGCGGCCTGCCCTCCAAGGCCACGGCAATTCTGTTCAGGCCAGCACCAAGTGTTGCCGTGTTGGCCTGCATAGCCTGGGTGAGGGCCCTCACATCCTGCCCAACGTCTGCTGTTGTAGTCTGCAGTACGTTTAGGCAGTTTGTAAGAGCCCGGGAGTGGCAGTCCAGGTCCCCAAGCGTATCCTTTATGGAGGACAGGCTCTCCTCCATCCGCCCCAAAGTCTGGCTGACCTGTCCCAGATGACGGGTCTGAAGGGCCTGGTCCCTTCTCAGATTGGCGGGCAGAACCTCGGCCACCCCCCTGGTCTTCTGGGACGACTTCCTGCCTCCAGCTGAGGCTTGTGGCCGGGGAGAAGGGGAGGCCCTTGGGAGAGGAGCACTGTTGGGGGAGGAGTGGGAGGGGCTAGCCCTTATGGAGGGCTGGCTGCTGCCAGCCAGAGAGGAAGACTCCTCCAAAAACAGCAATCCACTGGCTGACATGACATCCTCCTCCTCCTCAAACTCCTCCTCCTCAACTTCCTCCTCCTCAACCTCATCCTCTTCAATCTCCTCCGAGGACTCCGGCCTTGTCGGGGGGTCCTCATCAGGCTGTTGTCCCTGGGATGGTGCGGTCAGCCCAGATGGCCCAGCACCCTCCTGCACATCTGTGGATGACACAAAACATTCACAGGTTGGAGGATCCACACACTTGCCACATATTCCCTTTCAGCCCCCCCCCCCACATGCTACACACCTGATAGGGCAAAAAAACCTTACCTGGCATCACGCCTTCATGACTGGAGTCATAGCCAGGCAGGCCCTCCACCTGTTGTCTATGAAAGGTGTGGGCCACCGCACGCTCCTCCGCTGTCAGCCTAACAGGGCATGGTGGGCCCCCTCCTGTGCCCCTGGCATGGGCTGCCATTTTGGCCAGCTTCTTTCTGATCAGACGCCGGAGGTCATTGATCTTCTTTTTAATCCCCGGCCGTGTCCGGGTCTCCCCCCCCCGCTGCATTCACCTGGTCAGTAATGTGCTGCAAGATCTCATGCCTCCTGGCCGGGGTGGTGTTGGCACTCTCCGGGCCGTGGAGGAAACGCCCATATTGGGTAATGGCCCGGGCAATTATTTGTTTCTCCCCCAAAGTAAAATTTAACTTCCTCTTCCTCTCAGTAATACTCATACAAAAACTCTCTCCCAAACAATCAGCAAAAATCACTCACAAAAACAAGCAGGAAAAATCAAGCAAAACAAACAAACAAAAATCTATCAACCAAAAAGTCTCACAAGCAGTCACCAAAAAACACTTTCAAAATATATTCTACCAAACACAAGATAAAACAGTCCACAAATATAACAAAGACAAATCACAACGCAACAAACAACAGAACAAAAGCACCTTGCTGTATAGGGAGGGATACAAAGGGATGTACTTTTGCAAAGGAAGTGCATTTGTGTCTGTCTATTTATGCTGTCTGCATAGTTCACAAAGTTGCCCGGGTCCACTTCCAATTTCACTGATTGCGCCGTTCCCGAGTTGTAAGCATGCGCAGAGAGGTGCTGACCATGGTCTGCTTCATGCGTGCATGCACGAGCCGGCCGGCCCTTCATTTACATGGGGTCACGGCTCATTTCAATGTAACACGCCCACGTCCTTCCCAATTTGAATTACTCCGCCTTACGCCTCTGAAATTACGTTGCACAGGTGCTAATTTCTGCGCAAATCAATCGAGAATACAGTGATTGTGCCGCTACATTGCGGCAGTCTAACGTAAAGGAGGTGCGCTACGCCAGTCAAAAAATGCGCCGATGTACTTGAATCTGGCCCAAAGTTTTTCTCAATGTGATTCTTGTCAAGCCTGCCTTGCATACACACGCGGTGACATACAACACGTACAACGGCACTATAAAGGGGAAGTTCCATTCTAATGGTGCCGCCCCTTGGGCTTGATAATGCAAATTTACCTTCTCATAACTTGCTTCTGAGCATGCACGGTTTTTCCTCCGTCGTTAAAGCCTACACGCGTCCATTTTTCTCGACGTGAAAAACGACAACGTGAAAAACGTCAAGAAAAAATAGAGCATGTTCTAACTTTTTAATGCCCATTTTTCACATCGTGGAGCTCTGGATCACGATTGTTTTTAATGACCAATTTAAAAAATTGAATTTTTCTCGTCATGAAAAACGGTCGTGTGTACGTGGCATTACACTTTTCTTGTAAATGCTGAAATTACTGAAACCTGAACCTTTGGGGATAAATCTTATACAGTAATACACACAGGTTCTGGTGTAATGTTGTCAGCTCCATGCTGACCAGCTTAAACCAGAAGCAGAAATTTTGTCAACATGGGGGGTTCTTTGGGACATGGTAACTCTGCCCCCCACCCAAAGCATGAATAGAATAGAATAACATAGAGACAATATAACCATCTTCTGAAATTATAATTTAAAGTAGAAAAAATTTGAATCTGAATACATAAGAAAATAAATAAATAAATAAATAAATAAATAATAAATTAAATAATAGAATATAAAATAATAGAATTAAAAAAGCAATATCATGTAATAGAATAGAATATAACAATTTCCCAAAATTCTAACAGAGTCAATTTGAATTTTAATCAAATAGAAAGGAATAGATTAGAATAGAAAGCAATGTAATAGTATAGAAAAAACAACAGAATATAATAGAAAGAATATAACCATCTTCTGAAATTCAAATTCAAATTTGAATTTGAATAGAAAAGAATAGAACAGAATAGAAAATAATAAAATAGAAAATAAAATAATAGAATAGAAAAGAAAATAATAGAATAAACTCATATAAAAAATAATATAATTAAAAAAATAGAATAGATTAGAATCGAAAGCATATAACAATTTTCCAAAATTCAAATAAAACCAATTTGAATAGAATAGAAAATAATAGATTTGAATATGAAGATGGTTATATTTATTCTATTATATTCTATTCTGTTGTTTTTCCTATAGCAGTGTTTTATTTTTTATTCTATTCGACTATTCTTTTCTATTCTATTCAAATTCAAAATGATTGCTTTTGAATTTTGGAAAATGGTTATATTATTTATATTCTATTCTATTGTTTTTTTTTACCCTATTCTTTTCTATTCTATTTGAATTTCAGAAGATGGTTATATTATTTCTATTTAATTGTATTTTTTTTTTATTATTCCTTTCTATTGTATTATATTTTTTCTATTTCATTTCTTTATTTGCTATTCTATTTTATTCTCTTTGGAAATTGGAAAACGATTCAAATTTGAAAACTATTTGAACCAATTTGAATACGAATAAACAAAACTAATTCCGAAAACAAATTAAACAGATTAAACAAATTTTTTTTTTTTTCACAATCAAAGTTTATTTGAAAGTACGAACAGAATGAACAATGGACAAAACTGTTGCTATACAGACAGGAATCTGAGTCAAAGAAATGAACAGTCTATGTCAGCGCATAAAATCAGACGTTAACAAATAATATGGTCAAAACAAGGTTGGAGCATTATACAAAGCATCAACAAAATACAGTGTATGAGATTGGGGGGAGGGGAAGGAGGGGTTGTAAAAGATGGGAGGTATTGAGTGGGGAGATAGGGGTGGGGTATTAGAAAGCAAAGGAAGGGAGGAGCAGGCAAAGTAGGAAAGACGTATTGGCTAAGGGATAAGTATAGTACAAATCATGGGGAATACAGATCCAGACATAGTGTTGAAGGCCTGAAAAAAAAAAAAAAAGAAACAACAGGAGATGAAGTACAAGCGTAGAGGGCTAAGAATGGGTACAGGAAGGAATCAGCGGTACAACAGTTGAAATTCGGTAGAATATGTAAATATGAACCAAGGTTGCCATAAGTCGTTGAATGGTGTGGTATTCTCATATTTCATAGCTAGTATTTCTTCCATTTTAAAAATATATGTGACTCTATCTAACCAGTCTCTAATCATCGGGGTCTTAGTAGACTTCCAGTGAAGGGGTATGAGGGTCTTGGCAGCATTCAGCAAGTGTCGGGTAAGGGATCTCTTATATTTGGTCAACGGCAGGTGGTTAATGTGGAGCAGGCAGGCAGCAGCATCTAAAGATATTGTTGTTTCTGTAATGTGCTTGATCCACCTTATCACCTCCTGCCTGAATCTAAAAATCGGGGGACATTCCCACCAGATATGTAAGAACAACGCCAACATGTATCCGAAGAGGATTGATACCATTTTTTGGCTCTCTGTGGGGTAACATACCACTGGGTAAGTATCTTATAAGAGATCTCTTGGAACCTAGTGCTGATGGAGCACTTGTGTGCCATAATACATGCATTTTCCCATCTTGTGTCCTCTATGTTAACTCCCAGGTCCTTTTCCCATTTCAATTTATGTTTATTTTGGGCCGTAACCCCGGGTAGTGTAAGCCAAGAGTAGGCCAGCGAAGTGGTATGAGGGATCGGAGCCTTCTTGTAGCATAGCGATTCCAGAGGCGTCAGAGATTGAGAGAAAGAGGAACGAGACTTAGAGTTCATTAAAAAATCTCTTACTTGAAAATAGAACCAAAACCCAGGAAAACTGTCATTAAATTCTGCTTGCAAGTCTACATATGTTTTGACCCTGTGACCTGATAGGCAGTCATGTGCCAAGAGGTCAGAATTCTTCTTACCTTGTAGGCCAGGGGGGAAGTCAGGGTTGTTAAAAATAGGTGTGAGAGGGCCAGGTATCGTAGCTAGGTTGTGCTTTACTGCCGTTTTATGCCAAATCTCGAGAGTGTTCACTATTAGGGGGTGTTTGATCAGTTTGGTTTTTCTGGCGTGTCCAGACCATGGAGAAAATCTAAGATGGAAGGGAGCTAAATTCTGTTCAAGGTCTACCCAATCTTTATTATAGCTATGGCAATGCCAATCTAACAATCTAGTAATATGAGCTGCCTGATGGTATTTTTTGTAGTCAGGAAGGCCTATTCCACCAAAGCGTTTAGGAAGGGTAAGGAGTTTAAAGAAACAAATTTAACTAAACAAATTTATGTAAATAACAAAGTGAAACAAAACAATTTATTTTTCATTCTGCACATGTCTACATATCAGAATCTGGAAGGGGGGCCCAAGATCCTTCCCCCCTATGTGAATGAGTATGGGGTACATAGTACCCTTACACATTCACCAAATAAGTGTAAAAATAAATAAAAGCAGAAGGCAGTCAGAGAGGCGCATGCACGCGGAATCGAAGATGGTCCGGCCATCCAGCGTCCCTGCAGCCGGATCCATCCCGGAGGGAAGCCAGCGGACCTCGGGCATAGGTTGGGGAACACCTGGGCTCCTTCCCCATGTCAGGCGGCTCTGTCCGACGGGACCTGGGACCGAGATTTACCGCCGAGGCCGAATCCAATATGGCGGCCGCAAGCCAGCAGCGTGACACGCACAGCGGGGAGGCATCGGGGATCAGGCAAGTGATTCAGCCAGCCACCTTGATATACACCCCCCAGGCTACCCATGTTGTTCTCCCTCCTGTGACCCCATCCCCAGCTTCCACTGAATCGCTCCTGGAGCGAACACTGGGTGAATACACTCTCATGCCATTGGGATCAGTCTCTCCCCACATGGAAGGCATTGTCACTCCAGGAAGTCCTGACCGAGATGGCTCCCTGTCTTCAGGTGATCTCCTATTGAAATTGTCTGATATGCTGGAAAAGGGACTTGCAAATACTGCTAATAAAATCACGGCAGATATCCGCTTAGATTTCCAAACCCTGGGATCCAGGATGGAATCCATAGAGCACAAACTTGATATAACCGTCTCTAGAGCTAATCAAAATTCGGAGCAGATTCAGGTTTTACAGGAGCAATTGGATGCTGTTCTTAATAAATTAGATGACCTTGAAAATCGCTCCAGGAGAGAGAATTTTAGGGTGGGAGGGATACCGAAGTCGATCACAGATGTCCCGACGGCAGTCAAGGACCTTATTAAAGCGCTTATACCAGCAATCACTCCGCAGAAATTGGAGCTAGATAGAGCTCACCGATCTCTGGGACCCCCCAGGAAGTACGGATCCCCACGAGATATAGTAGTCAAACCCCACTTTTATAGCGTGAAGGAGGAGATAATGAAAGTTTTGCGACAAAATTCTCACCTGACCTTTCAAGGATCTGAGATACAGATCTTTGCTGACATTTCTCCTACGACAATCCAAAGACGCAGATCCCTGAAACCACTGTTGTCAATACTCTCGCAGAGGGAAATTAAATATTGGTGGGCTTTCCCGTTCGCATTAAAATTTCCGTTTAACGGTAAAACCCACTCGTTCTCATCTTTCCCTGAGGGGGAACGGCTCTTTGAATTTCTTCTTGCAGGACTCAGCAATGGACACTTCAAATCTCCTGGTGAGCTCCACCAAGCGTCCTACTCCATACAGCCCTATCTCTCCCATGTGGAAGACTACCAAATCCAGACGTACTAAGGGCTCTCTTCACACCTGAAACATCTTTTTCTTTTAACATTTTTTGTGCCTTACTCTTTTTCCGTTCTGGGATTTATTTTTATTTTTTGGGTCAGAGGGGTTTTTAAGATCTGAATCTCCTGTCGCTTTATACTTCTGCTCCCTGTCCCTAACCTTGGGACCATTAGAATGGACTGATTTCTATAGTAATCTCAAAGATGCCTTTCAGCTCTCACTGACGATTTTTTCCTGATAGACGGATCCGTTTACTATATAATGTGACAGCTAATGTTATATTGTTTAAGTTAGCTTTTTATATGGTTGCTGTTTGACTATTATAATTTTTCTTTTTTCTCAGGGATGTGACTGGCTGGAGCGGAAGTCATTCGCCTCCACCCATCTTCTGACCATGGACTTATGGGCTGATGGTCCATCTTGGGGACCATCCTAGTGTATTTTTGGGCAAGGTCGGCGTGGAATGGGTTTCCGTTTCGTCCTTGCAGACCCGGTTTGGGTCGACATGTTTCTTCTTATCTTTGTCTATTTTTTTTTTTCCATAAAAGTGTTTATTCAATCAAAATACAGCAAAGAACAAAAGAAAAGGTAATTGTCACAGAGTAGGACACAACAACAGGGTCATGTACGAGACAATGATACATGATACAACAAGGAGGTGATAGAGAACATAAAAAATTGCTTACGATGCGTTATACCAGGACCGAAGCCCAAAAAGTGTAATGAAGCGGAGGAGGGCGGAGGATCATTAATTTCAGTTTTCCCCTCCCCCCACCCCTCCCCCAAGATTTAGAGGAGGGGAAGTGAAGCAGGGCACCGTTCATGGTCAGTATATAAGGCGTGATGTATCATGACGACACAAGGGTCAAGAGATCAAAAGTAGAAGAAAAAAAAAAGAAGGAGGAACAAAAGAAGAGCCAGAAGGGGAGAGAGAAAGGAGGGGATAAAGACACAAGAGAAGGACAAAGGAAGAGAGAAGGGGATAAAAAGGGAAAAAGGGAGGGGGTAGGGGCAAGACAGCCCGAGAGAACGAGAGTGAGATTGGCTCCGCGTCCGGCCTCCCCCACCATCCCCCCAAAGCAGGGGGTGGGGCGCACAGCGCCCCAAGCAACTCAGGGGACAAACTGACGATAGCGATCCGTGGTGACGAAGTGGCTCCAGCAAGCCCACACCAAAGAAAATTTGTGCACTCTGTCCTGCGAAACGTAAATCAATTCCTCCATCTACTTTATGGAGGAGATCTGTGCAAACCACTCTCTAACTGTCGGGGCTGTGGTAGAGCGCCAATGCCTAGGGATGCAGACTCTAGCGGCGTTGACCATGTGCATGGCCAGGGATCTGAAGTAGTCCTTTCTGGGGAGTGACGTATGATGAAGGAGAAACTGGGAGGGGGTATAATCCAGGGTGTAGGTAGAGACGTGTGAAATTAGATTATGGACCTCTTTCCAAAAGGGCTGGAGGGCCTCGCATTCCCACCATATGTGGAGCATGGTCCCCACACCCTCACCGCATCTCCAGCACGTGTCGGGAATGTTAGGCCGCGTACACACGAGGGGATATGTCCGCTGAAACCGGTCGGATGGACCGTTTCAGCCGACATCTCCGCTCGTGTGTATGGGCTAGCGGACAGATTTGTCCACCCGACAGATTTCAAAGCAAGCTTTGAAATCTGTCCGCTGCAAACCTGTCCGTCGGATATGTCCGCTGGTTAGTACACCAAACCATCGGACCAAAATCGCGCGCATGCTCAGACAAAAGGAGGGGACGGGAGCGCTCGTTCAGGTAAACCTCGTGTTTGTTTGTGAGTTGGCACATTCGTCATTGTAACTATCTATAGTGTATCGTTTATTGCCTTTCTTCGTTCTCTTGCTATAATCAAGCTGTTCTATTGCTGATGCCATTTATATAGACTGAGTTGTCCCAATCTAGCAAAGTTTGATTGTAGTATATCGCGTTGTCTTTTTGTACTAATTTTGTTGCTGCATCTCCTAATTGTTTTTAGCTTTCCTCCACATGACTATATTTTTTTGTTGGACTTTAATGTTCTTCTAATAAATTTTTACCTTCTCATCTGCTGTTTATTTTGTGCTTAAATTATTTATTTTTCTTTTTGTTTGTTTTCAAAGCTTAATTGTTTATTTTGTTGGCACCTTTTTTTTTTAAATGCATTTTTTCGTTTTTTTTGTACCTTTTTTTTCAATGCATTTTTTTTTTATTCACCTTTTTTTTACAATGCATTTTTTTGGATTTTTGTAACTTTTTTTTCAATGCGTTTTTTTTTTTTTTTTGTGCTTTTTTTTCAATGGCTTTTTTTTCCTTTTTTTCAATGCATTTTTTTTCTACTTTTTTTTACAATGCATTTTTTTGGATTTTTGTTACCTTTTTTGTTGCGTTTTTTTGTTTTTTTTTGTGCTTTTTTTTCAATGCGTTTTTTTGTTTTTTTGTTGCCTTTTTTTCAATGGCTTTTTTTTTCCTTTTTTTCAATGCATTTTATTTTTTTCTCCTTTTTTTTCAATGCATTTTTTTTGGTATCTTTTTTTTCAATGCATTTGTTAGGATTTTTTGTACCTTTTTTTTCAATGCATTTATTATTTTTTATTCACCTTTTTTTTACAATGCATTTTTTTGGATTTTTGTAACCTTTTTTTCAATGAGTTTTTTTTTTTTTTTTTGTGCTTTTTTTTCAATGCGTTTTTTGTGTTTTTTGTTGCTTTTTTTTCAATGCATTTTTTCGTTTTTTTTCCTTTGCAAATGATGTAAAATTTTGGACTTTTCGGGTTTCCATGGGTTACCAAGTTGTCACTCCAAACCTACCCCCCCACCCAGGAGTTTGTGTCCTTCCAAAATTCCACCTTCTATTTTTTGAAGGTTTGGGGCATAATCACCACAGTAGAAAACACAATAGACAAGGTTTTAACGTAAATACAAAACGCCATTTATTTTGGCAAGAAAAAAAATTAAAATAAACATGATCTGCACCACTTGATCAGATAGCAACCTACATGCAGACTTGTGCATTCCACAAAACATGATGAAGGATAAAATTAACAATCTCAGGAGACACAAAACAAATCAAATCTGAATCAGCAGCACATGAGCAAACAAACCCAAGCTGTGGTACTCCAACAAGCTCACATTTTAGAATAATGAACTGGAAGGCAGGTAATCACCTTCTCTTCTTACTTCCAGCCTTCTTTCCTGGCTGCCTTGCAGCGGAACGTCCACGGGCCCATCCATGGCCCCTTGCAGGTGCGGATGATGTGGCAGCAAGAGGCAGAAGATGGGGAGCAGGCTGGGCTGGGTCACTCAGGTCTGTGTCCCGGGTCAGCATGCCCCTGTGCATCCAAAAGATGACCTTATTGATCAAGTCCTTAGCCAGGTCCCTTTGATCCTCCTCCGCTCGGCTCAGTTCATGAGCCACAGAGGCACTGAAGGCTTCTGTGGGGTTGAGGGGGGCCCTCATTATTTCAGCAGCCTCCCTCATCATTTTGAGGCTCTCCTCCTTCATCTGCCTCATCCGCCTCTTTTGGCCTGGTCGCCTCATCTGGAGGGGAGGGACCTGGCTTATGGTGCTGAGCCTGGGGACATGCTGACTTCCACTCGGCCCAGCCTCCTCCTGGCTGCCACTCACCCCTTCCCCCTGGCTGACATGGTCCTGAGGAGCTGCCACCTCCTGACTGGCCTCTTCCTGTATCAAAAAAAGGGACATGTTGTAATATTTTGCTCAATCAAGCACACACATTATTTGGCTCTAGACTCTTTTTGTTTTCTTTATTTAAATCGACCTGCCTGTCCTTCAGACCCCTCAGTTGGCATCCCTACGATCCCTATTTTTTTGCACACGCCTTTTTTTGTAGGTCCAAACGTTAGAATGTTAACAATACTAACTCAAGATTCAAACACAAATTAGAAGCTAATAAATATTTAGTAAACTACTATACCTCACTGAAGATCGCCAGATCTGGGTCCATGTCAGCCAGGCCCTCCTCTGGCTCTGCAGGGGCGTGGGGATCCTGGGAAGTTCCGCTGCAAGGAAGCGTGGGAGGAAGGCTGGAAGGAAGATTGGAAAGTGATGGCCGGCCCTCCAGTTCATCATCCAAAAATGCAAGCTCGCGGAAGTACCACAGCTTGGGCTCCTTTTGCGCATCTGCTGCTGATCCAGATCGTTTGGTTTTAACCTCTTTATATACCTTACGATAGGTGCTCCTGAGATTGCTCATTTTATCCTTCACCATGTTTGCTGTGCAGGATGGAACCCACGTCTGCATGTAGGTTGCTATCTCTTGTAGAGTGTCTGCTCTGAGGTTCTTATTGGGGTAGCCTGGGTGCCTGGTATCCCATAGATTAGCCTTTCTCTATATATTTCTATTAATTTAAGTGTGTTTTCTTGAATAGCCAACTGGTCCATCTCTCTCTTTTTTTTTCTAGGTTCAGATTAATGCTCTAGAATATACAAATAAAAATGTATTAAAACCCACATGAAAAATGGCTCAGCTTTCTCATTTTCTGAATATGTATGTGTACAATCATTGTGGAACTAGTATACAAACACATTGGGGGTTATTTACTAAAGAAAAAAACACTTTAGCACTGCAAAAGCACTTGAAAGTACACTGCCTGAAAGTGCACTTGGAAATGCAATCGCTGTAGCCCCGAAGGGGACATGCAAGAAAAAAGATAGATTCAATTTTAGCTTCAACCTGATTGGTTGATAAAATAAACAGAGCTTCCCTTCATTTCAGATCTTCCCCTCCACATCTATGGAGAATGCCCTTCCAAGTGCACTTGCAGTGCAAACTGGATTTCCCTTTTAGTAAATAACCCCCAATGTGTCCTGCTGATACAATGCTGGCCAGCTCCACTGTTGTGCAATTCATTTTAGGAACATGCAGACCCTTTGGTAACATGAAAATAAATACATGCCATCTCTATTCATCCACAATTTTAATCTTTTTCCAAAAATGAAGCCACTAGTTATTGTGTAGATATCATGCACCTCACACAGCATTGAGGAGATAATACACAACCTAATTACCTCTGTCCAAACAATACAGAACAATACATGCATGATGTGAATACACAAGACAAAAATAAAGAGGTAGAGCATTGTCATATATATATGTAGTGATGTGTTCAATCATTATTGGCCAAAACTTGCATTGGTGGCCCCAAGCTACCTAAATAGCGCAAACGCTCCTAACAACATTCCAAACCCCCACCCCCACATGGGGTTTAAAAGTTGAGACGCCTCTGCTGATCCCATGTTGTAATTTACCTTCGTGTCTGTAGCTCCTCGCGTACGCTCGAGTAATCTCCGCGTAACCGACGTAATCACGTCGATATCCTTATATAGGCCGCGCAAAGCTATACCGCCGCCCTCTTCGTTCGCAATGTCTCCGCCCGCTTTTAACCCCCCCATTTCAACATCCAGGGCCTCATATTGCAAGTTACCGGCATATGTGTATGTCATCGTTTTAACACGCGCGTAAGCTCCGCGTAAACACGATGTATTCCTCCGCGCATGCGTGAAACGCCGCCTTCGTCCACGCCCATGACGGAACTTTTCCTCTTTTCCACGCCCCTTATCATTGTGAAACGAAAAGATGGCCATGTCCCACGAGCGAACATTACCCTCTCATGAGGATCAGGAAGGGACACAACCAGGAACCTCATGCTCAAGGAGCAAACGGTACAAGGCCACGAATATGAGTTTGGAGGAGATGGTGGAGATGGTACACATCCTGCGCAGGAAGGATTATGATGGGGATTATGGCCCATACAGCACCCCGAACCGTCGTAAGGCCAAAATTATGGACAAGGTGGCGAAGAGGCTTACTGAGATCTTTGGGGTGAGCAGGTCCAAAGAGCAGCTACGCAAGCGCTGGTCCGATTTGAAGTTGCGTGAGCCACAACAGTTTCGGAAGATCAAGAAAATCCTGGATAAAAGTAGGTATTATTTTTGTGGGGGGGGGGGGGGGTGGTTTGCAATTGTGTGATATCATTGTTTAATATGTATATTTATGCATGTGCCTTGATGGAATGGTTGTACTTTGTAAGATTTTTTTGGGTATATTTCCTGTAATAAGAAAAAAAACACACACACCAAATAAGAAGTTATGCACGATCGGTCTTTAGAAACATCGTTCAATCACCTCGTTTCATCCAAATACTATGTCCTAAGGAACAGCACACCAGGACATGGCTATTTGCCATTTAGAGAGAAAAGTTTTTTCACATTTTGGATAAAATTATGTAGATTTCCAAACTGATTTGAATGTGAAAAGACAAACAGGATTCATTCACATTCACACAGTGATAATAAGCAGCTGGATTCACATCTGGACTCAAGAGCACCTGTGTCTCCCCCATAATGAGATTCATTTTTAACAGTCTGTGACACCTAATTTTTAGGGAGGGGCATCCATGCAGGGGCAGACTGACCACTGAGGAAATCGGACACTGCCCGAGGGCCCCATGCCCCTAGGGGGCCCCATCAGAGATGCCAGGCTCATTTCAACCAGGGACAGTATGTAAAAATCTGCAAATTTAGCTCATCTGTCCCTGATATGTCCAAAGCCTACATGCTTTGGATGTGAAACTACTGACTGAGATTGTAGCTGCCCCGCCTCTATACTGCCACCTGGCTTAGTGGGCATTTGTAAGCCTGGGGGCCCCTAATATTCTATTGCCCGGGGGACCCATGAGTTGTCAGTCCGGCCCTGCTTCCATGTGTGTCCCTTCGCTAAAAAGGGTCATTAGCACAGCTTGGGAGAAGTCATTCGAAAAACAAAGGTTAAGGTTTGGTGGCGGAAGACAATAATCCAAATTTTAAAACACACTTTGACACAATGATTATGATTTATTAATGCCCTCCTCAAATATCTGTGTGCTGATAAGTATACCTTTTGTTTTCTGATATTTCTAGGGGAAAGAACAGGACAGAATTTTGAGGAGGCAAGGAGGCCCAAACTCTCTCATAAGAAAAAATCTAGCCATGTGGAGGAGGAGGACCAGGTAGAAGAAGGAGTGGTGGAAGGGAGAGATGAGGAAGACGAAAATGTGGAAGGAGTATTTAGTGAAGAAGAAGGAGTTGGTGAAGAAGAAGGAGTTGGTGAAGAAGAAGGAGTTGGTGAAGAAGAAGGAGTTGGTGAAGAAGAAGGAGTAGTTATTGAAGGAGTTGGTCAAGAAGAAGAAGGAGTAGTTATTGAAGGAGTTGTTGTAGAAGAAGGAGTAGTTATTGAAGGAGTTGTTGTAGAAGAAGGAGGAGTTATTGAAGAAGGAGGAGTTATTGAAGAAGGAGGAGTTATTGAAGAAGGAGGAGTTATTGAAGAAGGATTGATTGTGGAAGAAGGCGAAGTTGTGGATGATGGAGAGGTGGAGATTAGTAGCACAACAGGTCAGTGTCACCGCAGCTTCACACAGGGAGAAAGAGGTGTAGATAGGCCTGCACATTACTAATGTTTTTTTTTTAATTTGTTTATAGGGGATGAAGATGCTGCAAGCACATCCAGTAGTCCACCTTTTTCACGTGCAAGTGCACAAATTGTCATCCAACAAATTATGGAGTGTAGCACAGAGATGGATAATATGAGGCAAAGAATGGTTGTAATTGATCAAAATTACAAAAATATTATTGATATGATGGGCCGTATCAAAGACTAAATTCCCCTGCCCCGCCCCCCCCCCCCCCATCACCCATCCGTCTTGCAAACCACAAAAAATGTTTTAAAAAAATAGGAAGATGCACACACAGTGTGTCCACATGTGCTATCTGCCATCACAGGTTATGGATTGTGTTTGCTTTGTGGGTACACCCCCTTCCTCCCTTCTCAAGCAGGTAAGAGGGAAGGGTTTGCACCCACAAAACACATGCATTGATCACCCATGATGCCAGATTGCACATGTGGACCTTTGCTATAATCCGCATTTTTGGGCCCTCTCACTCACACACAAGAATGTGTGCATCTTCCAAGTTTGGTGTGTTCCGGGGTGACATTGGGAGACTGTTGTAGTAATGACCTTGTTGTACTTAGTATTTTTAGTGGTTTGGTTAAATATTTTATATTTTTTTAAAAAAATACGTTTGGTATAATCCATAGTTTTTCATAAAAAAAAAAAAAAAATAAACCCAAAAAAATTTTTTACTCCAAAAATGTTACATGCTCGCAAACCAAAAAAATTATGATAAAAAAATTTGTACCCTAACATGAGTGGCTTGTTGTTTATATATGCTCAATACCCAGTTTGTAGATGAGTGACTTGTAACTACAGCTATAAACCCAGTTTTAAGTACACACTAGCGTTTATTTCTTACCGCTGCAAATCACAATATCAGCCTCACTTCTGCGTAAAAACCAATATTCTTCCAACACCAGCTTGTTCAGTTAAGCCAGATTTTAGAAATGCTGGTAGCTCATTGGTTTGTGTGCAGAAGTGACCCTTCTATTGTGGACTTAAAAGTGGGGTATGCCTGTAATGTCCAATTGTGGTTATTTACTAAAACATGACAACTACATTTGGCACTAGAAGTGCACTAGTTTCAGAACCAAGAAGACCGAGAAAACAAGAAAAAGCAATGACAAACAACTGTATATAGAGTCCAATGGTCAAATTATTTATTATATTTAGTAATATTTCTTTCTTTTGGGGGCCGAATTAGAAAGAAATATGATCTGGCATAGCTATGGCCCCCCGACCCATGAAGTACTCAACATATTTGTCGCGTACCTCACGAGCAGATTGGGTGGCCGAGCCAGCGCGACCAGTGTCCAGCCCAGGAAGGGTATCTGAGGGTAGTCCTGCCTCAGCACCGATGTTGGGTAGGTACGTCTGGGAATGCCTGCGTAAAAAATTATGCAATATGCAACAGGCAAAAACAATATGGTTCAATTTATATTCCGCCATATTTATCGCTGTCAGGAACAGGCGGAACCGGCTGGCGAGTATCCCAAAGGCATTCTCGACTACCCTCCGGGCCCTGGCTAGCCTAAAATTGAACACCCTCCTCTCCGGGGTAAGAGTCCTCTGGGGAAAAGGCCGCATGAGGTGAGGTCCAAGCCCGAAAGCTTCGTCCGCTAAAAAAACAAACGGAAGTCCTTCCACATTGTCTTCATCCGGTGGCAGTTCAAGACCACCAGTTTGTAGACGCCTGTAAAATTCGGTCCGCGCAAACACTCCCCCATCAGACAGCCGGCCGTTCTTCCCCACGTCCACATACAAAAATTCGTAGTGTGCCGACACCACCGCCATCAACACGATACTATGAAAACCTTTGTAGTTAAAATAGTAGGACCCCGAACGGGGTGGTGGCACTATGCGGACGTGTTTCCCATCTATTGCTCCTCCGCAGTTTGGAATATCACAACGCAGGGCAAATTGGGAAGCCACAGTCTGCCATTCCTGTGGCGTGGAGGGAAACTGTGGGGACAAACAAAAATCTAAAATTAGTACTTAGGCACATAAACATTGCAAACACAATACAAAAACCATACTTGTGCACCATCACACAGTATTAACAATTTTAGCTTATTATTGGGGTGTAGTTGTGGCCACTAAAAAATCCCAGTTATTATCACACTCCCCACCCCTCTGATGGGGCAACATTTTAGGGGGGGTTGGAGTTGAACTACAATGCAGCAAAGAAAAATATGCCACACACACCAAAAAAAAAAAGGCTAGGTGTGTTTGTCCCTAGGATAGCATGCTGGACAGGTTAATAGTGATGCAAGTAAAAAATATGTAGGTAGGCCAACAAAAAGAACATGGAAAGCTTAACAACATGCATGCATGGGGAGAAAAGGCAACATTCAACACTTAGCATGGAAAAATCATGGTCATTATAGGGAACAAATGCCAAAAAAAAATTATTCTACCTTTTATAAAGACAGAGAATGTGAGCTTCAGAAAAGAGGAAACGTACCTTCAGATACTCCTCCTGCATGACTTGTATGACAGCAGAACACGTCTCCGGTATGATGATCCCAAGCGCCTGGGGAGAGATGCCTGTTGAGAACTTGAGGTCCTGCAGGCTCCTCCCAGTCGCCAGGTACCGCAACGTGGCAATAAGCCTCTGCTCGGCCGTGATCGCTTGGCGCATCACAGTGTCCTGCCTCGTGATATAGGGGGGCAGAAGATCCAGCAGACGGTTGAAAACGGGGTCCGTCATACGGAGAAAGTTCCTGAAGTCATCAGGATTATTCTCCTGGATTTCCCTAAGCAGAGGCATATGAGATAATCGGTCACGCTGGCGCAACCAATTCTTGGCCCAGGAACTCCTCCTCCCCCTGTTCCTGGCCAAAGGTCTGGAATAATTATAACATCCAGAAGCAAGCCCATATCCAGCACAAACTCTAGCAAAGTTACGCTGCTGCTCCATAATGGCTTCAAACCGGCCGGCTGGTCAGTCAAGAACACACTCAAACAGAAAGCACCCCCTAATCCAGCAAGACCTGCAAAATACGCTCGACAAACAGATACCCGCGGACAGAACGCCACTGCAAAGCAGAAACGACCTGACAGCCAGCACTGACTGCCAAATACGCACCCACAAGCACACACTGAACCAGAGAATACGACCTGTAAAGCGCGGAGACCGAAAAGCGCGAATCGGCTCTAACCAAACCTTTGCTAACACGTTACTAGCAAAAGAGGAACAGAGGGCGGCGCCGTAAGCTTTGGTCTTCCCCTTTATAGTGACGTCGTACATGGTTTACGTGCACGCGTTCTGGTCCGAGGAGATTTCTATCCGCTCGTGTGTACGCACAGCAGACCAACAGACAGATTTGCTGCGTCGGCTGGAAACGGTCGGCCCGACACATTTGAACAAATCTGTCCCCTCGTGTGTACGCGGCCTTAGGGGAAAACTTGTGAAGAAGCGACGGAGTCCTATACCACTTAGTGATCACCTTGTAGCCATTCTCTTGAATGGCCACATTCAGAGAGCCCTTGTGAGCGAATTCGTAGATAGTGCTCCAATCCTCCAATGACAGAGACACCTAGAGATCTCTATTCCACGAGAGTTTTGGCGGGGTGGGGGTCTGGGGGGGACCCTCCACCAGGAGAGTGTACAAAAGGGAGATCAGGTGTCTTTGAGGATTCTTGCGGTGGCAAAGGGATTCAAAAGGTGTGAGCGGGCGTGACCAGAGCGATGGATTGGCTGTGGCTGACAGGAAGTGCCTAATCTGTCTATAGGTCCAGAATGATAGCGAGGACGTCGTAGTCAGAGAATTAACCGCCTCAAAGGTTAAGGGCCGACCAGCTGAATAGAACTGGGTAGCCAGTACATCTTCGAAGGGCCACTCCTGGCGCAAGAAATCTCCCGACAGGCCCGGTGGGAAGTCTGGGTTCCCTCGCAAGGAGGTCAAAGGATTTGGATAAGGGGGTAAGGGTCCCAGCGCCGGGGACTTCTTGTATGTTAGGAGCGAGGGGTAGATAAGAGGATGCGTCACCAGGCATTGGGGCCAATTCTTCGAGGGAAGCCATGGGAGTAAATGCAAGGGGCTTGGCGAGAAGCTGTTCTCGAGGAGGACCCAAAGCTTTTTAAAGCCATGAATGTTCCAATCGGCGATCCTTGTGAGATGACACGCGCTGTGGTACTTCTGAAGATCCGGGAGGCCAATGCCACCACCAGATTTAAGCAGGGTTAGTCTGGAGTATTTGATGCGGGGTTGAGAGCCCCTCCAGAGGAAGGTGGAGCAGGCTTTCCTATAGGCAGCAAAGAAGCCCGGGGGCAAGGAGATAGGGATCGACTGCATAAGATAGAGAAAGCGGGGCATGATTATCATCTTGATCAGGGCCGCCCGACCGAACCAGGAGACGTTCAGGCCCATCCAGTCCTTAAGGCATTTTTGAGCCTGAAAGAGAGCGGGAAGAAAGTTTTGGGAGTAAAGGTCCGTCAGGCAGGAGGGGATACGGATCCCCAGGTATGTAAGGGATTCCTGCACCCATCGAAAAGGGAAATACTCCCGGCAGTGCAGGACCTCTTGGGGGGAGAGGGAGACGTTTAACGCTTGCGATTTTGTGTGATTAATTTTCAGATTTGATAGGGCGCCGAAATGGTCCAAATCTTTGAGGAGGTTGGGCAGGGAAATTCTAGGACACCTCAGAGAGAGGAGAACATCGTCTGCGAAAGCAGCGACTTTAAATTCCCTCCCTTTCACATTAATACCCATGATATCCGGGTTTTCCCTCAGCCTGTTAAGGAGGGGTTCCAGGGTAAGAATGTAGATCAGAGGTGATAAGGGGCAACCCTGGCGCGTAGCATTGCTGATGGTAAAGGCGCTCGACAGGTGGCCATTGACTTTCACCCTGGCCGAAGGGCCAGTATACAGGGCAATGATATGAGACATCATACGGGGTCCCAGGCCCAAAGCCGTGAGTGCTTCCTGCATGTAGTCCCAGGCCACCCGGTCGAACGCCTTCTCAGCGTCGAGCGAAAGAAAGAAGCCAGGTAATTTGGAGGAGGTAAGAAAATGGTGAAGGTTCAGGGTACGGATGGTGTTGTCCCTGACCAACCCAGGGACTAAGGGGGCCAGTCTATTAGCCAGGACTTTCGCATATATTTTAATGTCCACATTCAAAAGTGAAATCGGACGGTAATTGGCAACCAGAGCGGGATCTTTACCCTCCTTAGGGACCACCGCTATGTGAGCTGCTAACATATTGCCAGGCTTAGTTTGGGGATCCAAAAGGGCGTTGAATATGTCCAAGAGTCTAGCACCAAGCGTATCATAGAAGGATTTATAATACTGAAGGGACAATCCGTCAGGGCCCGGAGCCTTCCCCGTCTTCATTTGTTTGACAGCCATAGCTACCTCCGACGCCAAGATGGGACCCTCCAAGTCATGTGATTGTTGGGGGGAGAGCGGTTTGGGGCTATACCGAGAGAGAAATTCTCTAATCTGGTCAGACCGCAGGTCGGACTTGGTCTGGAAAGGACCCTGTGGGTGAAGGTTGTATAATTTAAAGTAAAAGTTCTCGAATTCTTTGGCTATTTCCTCATTCTTGACCAGACGGGTACCGCCCAGACCCTGCAGGTGGTGGATTGTAGTTGAGAGTTTTGAATTTTGCACCGTTCGCGCCAGAAGGCGTCCGCACTTATTGCCTTGCTTGTAGAATACTCTCTGGCCAAGGACATATCGTCTCTTAGAGCGTTTGCCCAGCTCCTCCATAAGTGAAGCCCGAGTATGCAACAAGTCCTGCAGAGTTGCCTGGGCATGGGACCTCTTATGGGCCGTTTCAAGGAGCCTCACCTTCTCTATAAGGGAGGTTATATACTCCTGATGTTGCTTTTTAGCCTTTGTGGCGAGGGCAATCAGTTCTCCGCGGATCACACATTTGTGTGCCTCCCACAAGGAGAAAGGCGAGATCTCTGGGTATGAATTTTCAGCAAAGTATAGTTGAAGACGTGTGCGTAACTGGTCAATCACAGAAGGGTCTTTAAGTAAAGATGCATTCAAACGCCAGGTCTTCGTTCTAGAGGGCATGTCAGGGAACGCTAGGGTGATACTGATCGGGTGATGATCCGACAGGAACATGGGCTCTATCGTGGACTGCTGGAGAAGGGTAAGGTCCGACTGGGATAGGAAAAAGTAGTCGATCCTGGAGTATTTTAGATGTGGTGCGGAATAAAATGTGTAATCCTTAACCGAGGGGAAAAGTGTGCGCCAGGCGTCGTGGAGAGTAAGAGATTGAAGGAGTAGATTGATCTGCCTCAATGCCCTGTAGGTCAAGGCAGAGGCACCTGTAGAGGAGTCCAGTAGCGGGTGCAGGGGGACATTGAAATCCCCACCCAGAATCAAGATGCCCGACTGGAAGGAAGCTAGTAGGTTGCCCATTGATTTAAAGAAGGCCACTTGTCGTTCATTAGGACAGTAAATATTAGCAAGCGTGATGGGTCTAGATTCATAAGAACCCTTAAGGAAAATGTATCTGCCTTCCGGATCAATGAGGGAATCAGATAAGTGAAAGTTTGCGTGCCTAGATACTAGGATCGAAACCCCCTTCGTCTTGGAAGAGGGATTAGTGGCGTGGAAGGCGGTTTTGTAGATGTGATTAGAGAGTTTAGGGACGGCGTCCGAGCGGAAGTGGGTTTCCTGGAGGAAAATAAAGTGGGCTTTGTGTTTAGTGAGAGAGGATAGAACTTGGGATCTCTTCTCTGGTAAGTTGAGACCTTTCACGTTCAGGGACAAACACTTCAAGGTCAGGGGAGACATGGTCTATGGTCACCGCCGCGGAGTCTGGCACCAGGGAAGAAGATGGAGAGCAGTGGGCTAAGTGGACGAGGCACCAATAGACGGCTGAAGGGCGAATTGGCCCACCAGGGGGGCCGGCACGGAACCAATCTGAAGGTACGGTTTAGAGGGAAAACCTAAGAAACAAGGGGAAGAAGGAGGGGAGAGGAACGGAAGAGGAAGGAAAGGAAGGAGGTAAAGGGAGAATTCGAGAGGAGAGAGAGATCGAAGAGAAGATAGAGATCAACCAGAGGTGATTTTAGGCCTGCTAAGTCACCTAAGAGGGGAGGAGTCTGGAGGGTCAGCGAGAATCCCAAAGGGACTGCTGTGTGGGGACGAAAGAAGGGACGAAAACCTCAAGGAAGTGACGGCCCAGGGACTGAGATAGAGAGCCAGCTAAAGAAAGGGTGCTTACTGTGGGGAACCTACAAAATTGAGAGGAAGAAAATGGACGGGTATCTCCCGTAATGTACATAGACTGAAGTCATGGAAAGACATCTAATTATAAACATAGCATAAATGCAAAACAATATAAACTGTGGAAACAGAGGAAAACAGAACAAGTTTACCAAATGTCATCAAGTGCCACCTCGAGTTGCTCCTGCATATTTAACAGATGCTTGCATGAAATGAGATACCTATGGGGAGATACGGCAAAAATAGAGGAGAAGAGGACAACAAACATAACATTTTTACCCCTCCCTCAAAAATGTATAGTGAGGTAAAGCATAGGACCAGAGCATCTCAGCGAGAACATGGAGTGATCCGTTTGTCCAGAAGGACAACCATAAACAAAAGGGAGCATTAGGGGCAAAGGAGTTACATCCAGGTGGGGGGGCTTAGATCAATATATCGGGATCCCAGCCTTCCCCAATATACAGGGGCTACACATCACATAACCCATATAGGGTAACACAGCCTGCAGGGGGGTCACACACTACTTGACACACAGGGAGAGCACTCATCAAAAACATAAATACAGGGAAGGCCACATACTACGTTACATACATACAGGAGACCACCTATCATACAGTACACAGGGGGCCGCACACTCTAGAACATAAAGGGGGCTACGCACTGTAGAGCATAAAGGGGGCCACTCACCGTAGAACCTAGAGGGAGCCCTGTACCCTAGAGCAGGCAAGGGGGTCACGCACCACAGGACATACAGGGGGCCAGACTCACTCAATGCAACGTACAGGGGGCCACACACAATACATCCCAGAGGGGGCCCCACATCACTTAACTAATAGGGGCCGCATGACACAGATAACTTGCAGGAGGTCGCACAGCACTAGGTGCCGTATCTTATATAACACCAGGGACATTCATCACACACTATACAAGAATTACACATTCATCCAAAAGGTGCAGTCCTCGGGTAGTGAGCCAAACCCCTAAGCCTCAAGCAGGAATGCCCAGTAGAAACCCGTCAGGTGCATCGGAGCCACATAGTCGCATCGGGAGTTACATGTGACTACCCCTTCACGAGCCTGAACAGCGGATATGAAATGCATATAATTAACAAGCAATAAACCCACATGAGAAATAAAGCATGAGTGCATTAATGATTAAAACAAGGGGGGGGAGAGAAAAGGAAAGGGGAAACGGGGGGGGCATGGAAGTCCTACTTGCACTGACAAAAGCGCAAACAGCAATGAAGGGGTGGTTGGGCTCCAGGGTGGGGAGGGCAAGACATTGTCACGTGTCACAGAAGCGGGCAGCATGGCAGGACAGTCCAGGTTGGCTAGAGGCTTACCGCACATACGTGGTATATACTCAAGGGTCCCTCACTGCGGCAGAGGTCGGTCACACATAAAAAAATAAAAAAAAATAAAAATAAAAAAATAAAAAAACAAGTTAGAAGGATAATGAAGGGTGCTTACACAGCCGCCGGGATCCGGGCGACAGGTCATACGAAGGTGTGCAAGCGCAGTGAATCTCCTCATCAGGCTGAAACCATGGAGGGCGGGCTCAGGCGAACAGGGGCAGCGACACTTGGAGTAAGAGAGCGTGTGGAGTTAGTCCGCAACCCGATCCCTACCCCTAGGCGGAGTGGAGGGGGAGGCCGGGTCATGTCGGTAGACATCTCGACGTGGGTCTTGGTCACTCAGCGATGCCGGGCCGGTCCTGCGCCGTCTTGATCTGTGTCGCTGGGCTTTGGGCGACGGATTCGTAGAAACCGGAAGCCAGGGTTCTGACGGGAAATAGAAGGCATACCACTCCGGAAGGTCAACAGGCGGGAGATCAAGCTGCTCACAAAAGGACCGAAGGTCTTCTGGTGTACGAAGGAGGGCCGAGCGCCCTCTGTTGGAGGCTGACAAACCGAAGGGAAACTTCCAACGATAGCGAATGTTTCTGGCTCGCAGAGTGTCCAGCAGGGGGCGTAAAGCGCGCCTATTCTGGAGCGTTATCTGGGAAAGGTCCTGGAAAAGTTTAATCTCTGTGCCATTATGGAGGATTCTGCCTCTATCCCTGGCCTTGCAGAGGATTTCCTCCTTAAGTTGAAAGTTGACCACATAGCAGATCACATCACGGGGTGGCTCATTAGCCTGGGGTTGGGGGCGCAGAGCTCGATGGGCCCTCTCCATGTCAACAGGATCCTCTGCCGGGCGCTCTAATAAATCATTAAATATAGAGCAGAGAGTCTGTTGCAGGGTTCCCGGGTCCACGCTCTCAGGGATACCCCGTACCCGAATGTTGTGCCTTCTCCCCCGGTTGTCAAGGTCCTCGACATGTCTGTGGAGCTCCAGGAGATGGGCGAGTTGGAAGTCATAGGTGGTTTGTACTTGCCGAATGGCGGCCGCGTGCGTCTGGGTGGTCTGTTCCACTTCGTCGATCCGATGGGCAACCGCGCGGATCTCCGCCTTAAGATCAGCAACCGCCGCCGTGACTGCGTTCTTGATGTCAGCAGTCATAGTCTCCAGGTCAGATAGACTGGGAGGGGGAGAACGTCCCACGTCCGTCGCAGAGCCCTGGGTCAGCAATTCGGGTACCAAGTTAAGCGGGCTTGGGGCTTGGGCCTGCATGGTCGCGTGTGCCGCCGTGCGTTGAGACCGGAATATGTCCGGGATATTCCTATTATGCTGGGAGCTGGACTCAACCAACACTCGGGATGTCGAGGAGCTTCGTGTGGCTCTACTCATGGTGCCAAACGAGAGGTAGGTTCCCCAAACAAGGCTCAAACAGTCCCCGAGTCGCAGGAGCACAAGGATTAGGCTGCCATTCTGGTCTCCGTCCAGGCCACGCCCCCATCTTTGTCTATTTTTAACTTCACTTTATCTCTTTTTTTCCTCGTCAGCTCACGGTTGCTCCAGTCTGACCATGCTTCTCCAGGTCCCAGGTTTCCAAGCTTCCTGATGCCACAACACCCCATGCATCTTTTGGTGAGTACTCTACCTAATGAGCTTTCTTCTCCCAAGTACCATGCATTCTAACACCGTTCACAAACCATCCTTGAAAGTAGTTTCCCACAATGTACAAGGTCTGAATTCACCTTCTAAGAGGAGGAAAATTCTACAATCTTATCATTCGCAAAAATTGGAGGTTGTGATGTTACAGGAAACTCATTTTTCGGCAAGATTCACACCTTCCTTCTTACATTCCCACTAGCCACTTTTTTATTTAGCTAATGCGGAGAGTAAAACAAAAGGCGTTGCGATCTTGTTCGCTAAGTCATGTCAGTTTAAGTTGATTCTTGTACATAGAGATCACGAAGGGAGGTATATCTTGGTAAAGGGGCTGATTGATGACCAACTTTTTTCATTCGTCTCATATTACGCTCCCAACACGGGCCAAAATAAGTTCTTTAGGTCAATGTTTATGGTTCTGCAGAAGTTTCTAGAGGCTACGGTAATTTTTGGAGGAGACTCTAACACCGCTTTTGACCAACGTCTTGATAAATCTAAGATCCCTTCGAAACAATTAACCCGTCCTTCTAGATCCAGTTCTCAGATAGCAAGATTGATATACCAACAAGGGTTGGTTGACATCTGGAGGGAACTTAATCCCTCAACACGGGATTACACACATTTCTCGAACCCCCATTCATGCTACTCCAGAATAGATCACATATTTATTTCTTCTATACACATACCTGCTGTCACCAAGGCATCCATAAAATACACAGTTATGTCTGACCATTCCATGGTAGTAATGATTTTACAGAGATGCTTTGCTGGGCCTCCTGCCCCTCACTGGAGGCTGAAGGAATCCCTGTTAGATGACCCTACAATAGTTTCGGAGATAGAGAAGGCACTAAAGGAATACTTCCTCTTTAACGACACGAATGAAATCTCGGCCGAGACTCTTTGGGCAGCCCACAAGGCCTCGATCCGAGGAAAATTTATTCAATTGGCCTCTGGTCTGAAAAAAGCGAGGGCCTCTGAGGTCGAGAAACTCGAAAGGGAATTCTTATTGCTCAGTAGACGGCATAAAAGAGACCTGTCGCGGAAGCTCCTAGAGCAATTAGATAAAACAAAAATGCTGGCCAATAGACTTTCCCCTAGGCCACGTTCGTTCACTCTCCCTAAGATTAGACAACAGGACGGTTCTTGTACACTCAATCCACAACGTGTATTGAGCGTATTTCAGGAATTCTACACTAAACTTTATCAGAAAACTGACATGACTGGGGTCTCTGACACAAACCCCTTTTTGGATAACCTTCCCCTTCCTTCTCTCAGTAAGGAGCATGTTGCATACCTTGACGCACCATTTAAATTAGAAGAAACTATTGAAGTAATTAAAGGCTTAAAAGGAGGTTCTTCCCCAGGTCCAGACGGATTTTCTACCTATTATTATAAGTCCTTTACAAACATTTTAGCCCCTTTCCTTACTAAATTCTTTAACTCTAAAAGGACTGGGGAGACTCTGGCTCCTATTCTTAATGCTGCCTACATATCGGTAATCCCGAAACCCGACAAAGACCCTGAACGAGTAGAAAATTATAGGCCCATTTCCCTTATAAATAATGATTTTAAAATTCTTACCAAAATACTAGCTAATAGACTAAGTTCATTTCTTAATCTCTACATACATAAGGACCAGGTAGGATTTATCCCCGGAAGACAGGGCCCGGATCAAGTTAGAAGAGCAGTAGATATAATATCCATTCTCCAATCGGGTTGGGATGGGGGACCGAAACAAGAAGGTCTTCTGCTCTCTTTGGATCTGCAGAAGGCCTTCGACTCCCTTTCTTGGTCATATTTATTTACCATTTTAGGACGTTGGGGTTTTGGAAATTATTTTTTAAATGTTTTAAAGGCACTCTAAACCAGAAGCTAGAATTAAGTTACAGGGGTATTATTCTGAACCTATCTATATTGAGAGAGGGACAAGACAGGGTTGCCCCCTGTCCCCTCTGATCTTCGCTATTGCGATCAAAACCTTAGCCATAGCAATAAGATCAGACAATAATATAAAAGGGGTCAGGTGCGGTCAGGCTGTTCATAAATGCGCCCTTTTCGCTGATGACGTGCTCCTTTTTATTACCTCTCCTCTTCAGTTCCTTCCCAACATAAATAAAGTATTAGAGACCTTTGGCTCTATTTCAGGGTTATGGGTTAACATGTCTAAATCCCAGGCGTTGAATATATCCCTCCAACCTACGATGGTAGACCAGCTTAGACTCTCATTCGCATACAAGTGGAATGCCTCCTCAATTAGATATTTAGGTATAAATTTAACCCCTAAGATTGAACATTTGTACAAAGAAAATTTTCCCCCCATGTTCCGAGCTCTGGAAGACGATCTCAGAACATGGTCCCTCTATGGGATTTCTTGGTTAGGCAAAATTCACTCAATAAAAATGACCCTACTTCCGAGACTCCTGTATCTATTTAGATCCCTCCCTATTGCGATCAATAGGGAACATATTAATTCTTTCCAGGGGAAGATTATTAAATTTGTTTGGGGGAAAAAAGGATATAGACTCTCTCGCAAAGTTCTCTTTAGTCCTAAAACGCACAGGGGTTTGGTTCTACCCGACTTATTCAGATACTATCAGGCGGCCAGGCTTGCTCAACTTTCGGTGATTTATTCCACACTAGAAAAACCTGAGTGGGTCAATATAGAAAGACAAGCGGTTCCTACACACACCATTGTTTTTTTTTGCTCTGGTGCTCTCGCAAGGCCAGGCCTTCAATACTTTCTCCTACGCTGTCACAGTCCCTTAGGCTCTGGGATGGTATGATACACATTACCTCCTTGACTTCTGACATGAGACCTCTGTCCCATCTATTCCGTAATCCGCTTTTCAGTCCAGGACTGGATATTAAAGCTTTTAAATGGTGGTTAGATAAGGGGATGCACAGAATCGCAAACTTTTTTACTCTCTCTGGCCCTATCTCTCTAAAATGTTGTAAAGAAAAACTGGATTTACCGGAATCTGAGATTTTCAGATACCACCAAATACATCACTTTCTAAACTCCAGTTGGCAGAATAAATTTAAACCCCCGGAATACAACGATGGATGTGTGGACAAGGGATGGGTCAAAAAAGGCGGCATCTCTGTGATTTATCTTTCACTTTTGGAACCCAAATCTAAATTCCCTTATATGGAAGCATGGGAGAAAGACCTACGGATAACCTGGGACCTGGACGAATGGTATAAAGCGGGAACAAGATCGTATAAATGTATAATTAATGTTTCTTTGATAGAAGCTAACGTAAAGGTAATGATGAGATGGTATCTAGTTCCATCCAGACTTGCTTTGATGTACCCTTCCGCCTCTTCTTTATGCTTTAGGGGATGTCAGGCGCAGGGCTTCATGTTGCACATTTGGTGGGAGTGCCCAAAAATTAGGTATTTTTGGAACAAGATATTTCACCTTATTCGGAAGGTTTCAGGAACCCCAGTGACTCAATCCCCCCAAATATTCACGGGAGCATGCTGAATGCATATATCCCTAAGATTTCTAAATTTACCCGACAATTAATTATGTTTATACTATTAGGGGCAAAACTGGTGATAGCCAAGGCCTGGAAACTTCCAAAAGTCTCGATTGTAGCAGCGAAAAGGAAGATTTCTTGGATAATGTCACAGGAGAAGCTAGTTAGCTCCTTAACAAACTCCTCCAAAACATTTGAAGTAGGGTTGTCCCGATACCACTTTTTTAGGACCGAGTACAAGTACCGATACTTTTTTTCATGTACTTGCCGATACCGAATACCGATACTTTTTTTAAATGTCATGTGACAGTTTTCAAACCACAATACAGACTAAGGATATTTTCTTTAGAATTATGAAGAACCCTAACTCAAGACATTATAAAAGAATAAAAATGAATAAAAAAAAATGATTTTCTTGTCACGCAGTAGTAAAAAACTCAAAGAATTTTCACAGAACATGTTGATAAATACAAAAAAAGTATTCTATTTAGGTATCGGGAGCATTTGCGCAAGTACAAGTACTCCCGCAAATACTCGGTATCGGTCCCGATACCGATACTAGTATCGGTATCTGGACAACCCTAATTTGAAGCAACGTGGGAGCCCTGGGCCGATTATGTATGAATATCTTTGATTGCGGGGATTGGTGACACAAGCAGGACCGTCACTGGATAGGCTGTGTGCTGACGCTACTCTCTTTTTTCTTTACCTTCCTCTTCTCTCCTTTTTCTTTTTTCTTCCTTTTCTCTTTCTTTTTTTTTTTTCTCTTGTATACTCTGTTCTCTTCCTTTTTATCTGGTAATTTTACATTTGGATATCATAGTTAGAATAAATTTGGTTCACTACTCTCAATACACCGATAATTTCATATTGCTCCCTTCTGGGAGCTATGTAACAACATTAGTATATCCTTATGCCCCGTACACACGATCACTTTTTGTGATGAAAAAAAATGACATTTTTCAAAATGTCATTTAAAATGATCGTGTGTGGGCAAAATGTCATTTTATGTCTTCTGAAAAATGACCAAAAAAAAATTCGAACATGCTCGAATTTTTTATGTCATTTTTCAAAATGTCATTTTTTTCATGAAGAAAAATTACATTTTTTTTTCATGAAGAAAAACGACATTTTGTTTCATCACAAAAAGTGATCGTGTGTACGAGGCATTACTCTCTTTTGTTTTGTTTTTTTTTTGTTTTTTCTCCTATAACGACCGTTCGATTATTTGTGCTTTTTTAATTTGGTCCTCCCCCCTGGTTCCGGAGATTTCTGGTATTCTGGGACCCGGTAGGTGGACCCTTTAAAAGGGAAAAGTTTGATTTTAGGATTCCCTTAAGAGGCCTCAGACGGGTATGCACCCATTGGGGTTACCGGGTCTGATGTGCAACACTCTCCTCCATGCTGAAAACTCCCTCTAGGTCGATGGTAATTTATTTTTATTTGGTTTCGATTTTTGTGAATAAGTAAGTTGTATGTATGCATTCTCGTGGTCTATTCAAAAAATGGTTAAGTTCCGCTGTAATCCCTTCTTATGTCTTCTGAGTTCCTTTTTTTTTTTTTTTTTAATGCATCACTAAATTTGTTGTATCGGATATAGTAGTGTACCCCAGACTGGATTGGGGGTTATTTCTTGTAATGTACTGTCTTTCAATAAATATCTTTTTAAAACTCAAAATAAAAAAAGCAGAAGGCAGTTTTTGGCAATTCCTTAATATAAAAAAAGTCCCCCGATGTAGATCTGTCGTCATTAACAATCCTGCCGGCATGGCTGGACTAAAAAATAATTAAAATAAAAAACGCTTCGCTGTCAACTAAGGCAAAACTGCGAATGTCTGGCAGAGCATTTCTTTTCTTATTATAGGTCGTGGTGGAGGTGGCAACGTGATTTACTATGGATCTACATCAGGGATATTGTTTGTTTTTTTTAATAAAGGAAATGCCAAAAAATCTGTGTTTTTATTACTTTTGACACTTTTTTGTGAATGGGTAGGGATACTATGTACTCCATACTCTTTCACATGGGGGGGCTAGAATCTGGGGGCCCCCTCAGGTCTGGTATGAATTTTGGGGGGACCCCATGCCGTTTAAATAAAAAAGTGTGATGGGGTTCCCATTAAAACCCATACCAAGGGCCTGGTATGGATAGTGGAGGACCCCCACACAGTTTTTTTTTCACTTTTTTCTTCCCGCCAATATCTTTTTCAGCTGGCAGTGGAAAAGCTGATGACTCATGGGTTGTTAGTGGCGCCACCTCACTTCTTAACAACCAGCTATTTATTGAACCCTGATTAGGCAAAACTTTGCCCAATTAAAGCATAGAATGCAGCGTGCAGTGCATTCGGGGGAGGGATACTTACTGATCGTCCTCCATTCTGGTGTTCGCCAAATGAGAGAACAGGCGATGTTTAGGCCAAACTTTTGCTAGGCCTGAATCATTTGCCCAACTCTATTCAGCAGCACTGTATAGTAAAGCAGTAACTATCTCTCACTGCAAAAACTCTTTTTATCTACTCTAAAGCCTGGTGCACACTATTATATTTTTTTGCAATAAAGAAAACCTGGTAGCTCCAGTCGGAGCTGCTGTACTAACAGTCCAATGTTAATATAGTGATCTACCCTGCTAAGCTGTTGTGTTCTGACAGGGGACACACCACCAGCAGAACATTTTAGTCAGCACTCTCTGCCATTGGCTGAGTGCTAGACAGGAGCCGGATGGCTGCTGGTTTTCCAGCATGTTTTTCTGCAAGAAGCAAGCCAAACGGAAGGCTTCTGCCGGACCTGCCTACATACACACGGGCCGAATGTCGCCCAGTTTCTATTGAACTGGTCAATGTCTCCCAACTTTGGCCCCTGTGTACTAGACATAAGTCTCCAAAACACTCGGACAAAAAGCTGCTGGTAACCTTGACTTTTATAGGGAGGTTGATGAAACAAAAGAAAACCCTCATTTCTGACCTCTCTAATTCACCTGACCACAATTCAGAGACCAGGAGGTACATTTTTAGTAAATAGTTGCTGTAGCTGTTTAGGGCTGCATTTTTTTTTTCATTTTCTTTACCTGCAAATGACCTGTATTTGAGGGAAACCCATGACTGGCCTAAACTTAAAGAGCATCCTTGATATTGGGTACACTTGGAAAAAGAAAACCTCTGGGTTTGGAACTATATAAGCAACAAAAAATTGGATTAAAAAATTTATAAAAATATATTTAATAAGTAGAAAAATACACAAAATATTCACATTAAATACAAAATAATATAGAAAAAATATAGAAACAATATATAATTCAGACATATAAATGACACATAGACATTGTGCTATATCAAACAGAAATTCCCTAAAGGGAGTAAGCTGTATTCAAATAGTTGACCCGACGCGTTTCCAATCAAAACATTTTCAAAATTTGATCTTTATCAGGGATGAAGTGTCATTGAATATCTGAATAGAAAGTACATATGTTTAATAATAATAAGTTATATCTCATAAAAACATGTTTAAATCGATGCAAAAAGTAACTCACTCCACAATGTCACAAAAGTATGTGTCTCCACTCAACACATGAGAAATGGCCCCTGTGCACTGCAAAAAATCCTAAGCTGGTCTGTTGTCCAAAACTGTGTCCAAGACGCCTAGCCAAGATTTCATCAGAGGTTGGGACCAAAGGTGGTCAAAAACGGCGTTTTTAAAAAAAAGGGATAAATCTGAAGAAAGTAAAGCTGGATTACTTAAATTATTGATTATTAAGAAAAAAGAGATTTATGTTAATCAAATTGCCGCTGAAAAAAACCCACTTACTTAATGTATAATAGAAGGGCTCATGTGATTGAATATTATCTTTTGCTTTCTTAAATTGAGAGCAAAAATAGCACCTCCAGAATAAACAGAGATACGCTATGGAAAAGCTGAAAGACAAAATGGAGACAAGAAATGCCACCATTTTAAAATGATAAAAAAATATCTTGGTTGTAATCAGAGCTTTTTTTCTCAGGGGGAAAACCAAAGATAAAAAACATTAAATACCAGGGGCATTAAATACCAGTTGAAAGACTTCACAAAGCTGTGTTTACTTGAAGATTCTGCCAGGCACCAAAGGGTTCCAGCAGTTCCCCCAAAAAAAAGCCCTAAAATGGTTGTAATAATGGGGGAAAAAAAATAAAAAACAGTGTTGAAAGACTTACATGAGAAGATGCCTTCCAGCACTAAAATCCTTGGCAGAGGCTAGCTCTGTTAGAGAGTGCCAGGAGTTAGATTGTTCAGGTGCCCCTCGCTCTCGCTGAGGAGAGGGAGTGACGCCGCTCAATCTCCCCAGCTATCCTTAAATAGCATGACAACCATTTTGATTGGATTTTGCCTGACATGTGACAAAACACGTTACTCTTACCTGCTAAGGCTGGGTTCACATATGTGAATCCAGCCTGGGGTCCGGTGTGGTTCATTCACCGGTTTAGGTGTGACTCATATCTGAATCTGTACCTGGATTCGCACCTAAACCGGACCCAAAAGCTCACAGGACCCTTTTGGAATCCACACCTTGGCCAATCTGGACATGTGTGAACCGACTCCATTATGAGCCTGTTACACTTACATATCATGCCAATTCGCACATACAGTACAGAAAACCAGCCTAATGATGGTATCAAGGTTATTAAAATTTAAATTTTAGCTTGGTGGCTGCCAATGAAACAAAAGTGTGTACAAAACAATCTATGGTCACTTGAGATACCTTTTTTTTTTACTCTAGTTTGGCCAAACAAGCAGATAGCAAAATTGATTTGGGTCTGTTTAAGAAACAATGAGTTATTACTGGTAACAATTCAGCACGCAAAGCTAACACTGAAGCAAGGCTGCCTCTTCTTTCTATTCTCATGTCTAAAGGTTTAGCAACATGATTTTGGCTCTCATGTTAATAGCTTGCTGAGACATAGAAAGGCCAGCCAAGAATCTGTTTCTGTCATAATACAGTGAGAGCCACTTATTCTTAAAAAATTATATTGTTAACATTTCTAAGTTGTAGCTGTGAGAAGTTTGTGAGCCTTTAAACTTTTTTCTGGATTATTGAATGAACTGTTGTACCCCGCAGTCATAAGTAACGGGGCTAGGGATGGTATCTGGAAACCCCCTTATTGTTAGAGGGGGCTTCAAAATCCTGTTGACCCCCCAATTGGAGTCCCCCACAACCACAAGTCCAGGGTTGTGGGGAAGAGGCCCTTGTCCTCATCGGCATAGGGACGCTACACAAATTATTTTTATTTTTGCTGTAAGATGTGCTACAGCAAAAGTGACATTCTACAAATTAAATAAAATAATAGTTTAAGTTGTCAGAAAATGAAATTGTATTTTATTTTCATGTTTCATTTGTCTTGCTTTTTAAAAAGGAACCTGACAATGAAATGTCATTTGCTGGCAATTCGAAACACTTTTATCCTTTGTAAGTACCAGTGCTGCTGTGACACTTTTAATACATGACAAAGATGCATCCTTTCACAGGCAGGGTTATGGCACCCCCAAGGCATATCATTTAACCACTTCAATACTGGCACTTTCACTCCCTTCCTGCCCAGGCCAGCTTTCAGTGTTGTCACACTTTGAATGACAATTGCATGGTCATGCAACACTGTACCCAAATTACATTTTTATAATTTATTTTGGTGACATCTAATTAAAAAAGATATAGGCCGGGATTCACAAAGCACTTACGCCGTCGTATCTCAAGGTATGCCGCGTAAGTGTAAATATGCGCCATTGTATCTATGCGCCGTACCCATAGAACTAGGATGCGCCAAAAAACTGACTTCATCCGACTGACGTAACTTGCCTACGTCGGCGTATAGTGGGCGCATGTTTATGCTGGATGCATTTGAAACTCCCATTGATTTTCAATGCAAATATGCAAATGAGGGAGATACGCCAATTCACGAACGTACTTGCGCCCAGTGCATGTTTTAAGCGATTTGCATAAGGGTTACGTCCGGCGTAAAGTTATTCCCCATATAGGAGGCGCAACTCATGCAAAGGTATGGACCAGGGAATGAATGCCGTCGAAATTTACGTAGTTTACGCCGTTTACGTAGTACGTGAATAGGACTGGGCGTAGGTTACGTTCACGTCGTAGGCCGTGATTCGACATTTCTTAGGCAGTTATTTTGACGTGACTGTGAGCATGCGCACTGGGATGCGTCCAAGGTACGACGCATGCGCCGTTCGTTTTTAGTACTTGTTTGAAGCTCAGGCCATCATTTGCATGGGGTCACGCTTCATTTAAATGTATCACGCCCACTTCCAGCCCACTTCCACCTACTTTGACTTACCTTGACTTACGCCGACGACTATACGCTACGCCGGCGCAACGTTGGGCGTATTTGCTTTGTGAATTCCATGCTTCCCTATCCATGCTTCCCTCTCAGCATTGCACCGGCAAACCTTAATAAGTTACGCTATGCCGGCATAAAGATGCGCTGATGTATGTGAATCCGGGCCATAGAAAAAAGACTGATAATTTTGAATAATAATAATAAAAAAAATATTAGTTTCTGTTATACCATACCAGGCCACATGACCTCAACATGGGGAGGATGTCCCCATGTTGATGGGGACAAAGGCCTCATCCCCACAACCCTTGCCCGGTGGTTGTGGGGGGTCTGTGGACGGGGGGCTTATTGGAATCTGGTAGCCCCCTTTAACAAAGGGGACCCCCAGATCCAGCCCCCTATGTGAATTGGTAACGGGGTACATTGTACCCCTACCATTTCACAAAAAAAGTATCAAAAAAGTTAAAAACCACAGTACAGAGCTTGGGACAAGTCCTTTATTAAAAAATAAATAAATAAATTCCAGCAATGTAATCCATTGTCGATCTCCAGCAATTTAAATTCATTCTCAATCTCTAGCGAGGATTCAACACCGATACGATCCTGGCTTCATGGGAGGCACCCAACGAATGACGCGCTCCAGCCTGACAGCTCTTATATAGCTGAGGGCGGGGCCACTAGTCAGTGCGTGGGTGACCCCCGCCCCCCTCTGACACAACGGGGAAACTACAGGGTTACCCAGTGACATGTACGGGTGACCCAGCCCCCTCTGACGCAACGCGGGTTTCCCATGCCATTTTTTTCCAATGACTTTTATCTGTATTGCGGGGACGAGGCCATACATTATAAAAGGAGTTTTAAATTTATTTTTTCCTTTAGAAATGTCATTTTGTGCAGGGACTTTTCTAAACACTGGGAAAATGCGCTTCTTTACAGGCATACTATAGACGCCCCCATAGGTGTCCAAAAAGGTAAACAGCGGGCGCCATTCTGGGTGCTCACTGTTCACTCAGCATTGTGTTAGGAAAGCAAATGATGAGCACACTCGCAGTAATTGATGGGCACAGTAGCGGAAATTGATGGGCACACTGGCAGAAATTGATGGGCTTAGTGTCAGCAATTTATGGACACAGTAGTGGCAATTGATGGGCACAGTAGTGGAAATTGATGGGCACACTGGCAGCAATTTATGGGCACAGTGTCAGTAATTGATGGGCACAATTGCAGCAATTGATGGGCACAGTAGCCGCAATTGATGAGCACATTGGCAGCAATTGATGGGCACAGTAGTGGCAATTGATGGACACACTGGCAGGAATTTATGGGCACAGTGTCAGCAATTGATGGGCACACTGGCAGGAATTTATGGGTACAGTAGCTGGATTTGATGGCACAGTGGTGGCAATTTATGGGTACAGTGGCTGCGTTTGATGGCACAGTGGCGGCAATTGATGGCACAGTGGCGGCAATTGATGGCACAGTGGCGGCAATTGATGGCACAGTGGCGGCAATTGATGGCACAGTGGCTGCGTTTGATGGCACAGTGGCTGCGTTTGATGGCACAGTGGCTGTGCTTGATGGGCACAGTTTCTGTGTTTGATGGGCACAGTGGCTGCACTTAATGGGCACAGTGGCTGTGTTTGATGGCACAGTGTTGGCAATTGATGGGCACAGTAGCTGCGTTTGATGAGCACAGTGGCTGCAATTGACTCGGGAATACCGCCAGGGGGGTTAACACACTGCTATACAGATTGACTGTGACTTATGCATATTCTCATGGGATGAAGTAATTTGATAAGAATTTACCTCTCATAGAGTAATATATTTATTTATGTTAGTCTGTGTTTGATAGGGTGGATCCTTAAAGGAGAAGTGCAGGCAAAGCTTGTTTGGTTGTGCTTCTCCTGTGGATCACAGGAGTGCAATTCATTCTGCACTCCTGTGACCCATTTTCTGCAGACAGCAGGCTGTCAGCTGATGTCACAGAGCAGTTCCAGGTCTGGGTAAAATTGCAAACCATATGATCGGGATCCACCCACATGTCTGGACAGGTACCCAGTTCAGGCTCTTAGCGAGCCACTGAGAGCCTAAGCCGGCTGCTCCCATCCCCTCCACAGCCCTGAACTTCAGTGAGTATGCGGTGGTGGGGGGGGGGAGAAAACAGCCGTGACTGACAGTCACCAGCTCTCTGCTCAGGGAGCCTTGAGAACTGAGTGTTCAGCGACGTCTGATCACTAATTTCTCAGTCTTAGAACCCGTGGGGTAAGTATGATTTTAAAAATAAGATATCTCTTCCGTTCATGGATGGACACCGCAGCATTGACCTTAGGGTTATATCACCTTCCTTCCAGGAGAGACTAGGCAGAAAACAGCACTTCAAGTGTTAAAAAACACTTCTGCAGTACAGCTCCTCCCAGGGAGCGTGGTTTCACGGGTATATAACCTCCACTCTGACTGAACAGCTCCAGTTTTTTTTTGCCTAGCATCAGGAGTAGACTGGCCTCTCTGAGTCAATGTACTCTGGATTTTTTTTGTGATTTTTTCGCTTTTATTATTTTGGTTCCTGCTTGTTTGGATCCTGGATTCTACTATCAACTGCCGACTGGGTGACAGGCTGGATCCTCGATTATTGTAGTCCCCCCATGTTCGGCCATCGAGCGTGAGCCGGCCCTCAGCTCAGCTCTGGGTCGTCCACGACATGCCCCATTGCTCCAGGGATGGCCGGGAAACTTTCATGCTCTAGGGCACGCATATGACAGGTCTCTATGGTCTTGTCGCAGTGTGTCTGGCCAACTGCCATGCCGTTTGCGGACGTTGGTTCAGTCAGGAATGCCTCCAGCCGGTGGTCGCAGGACGGGTGAGTAGGCCCCTTGCCTTGGCAAGGTGGTATGGCTGGGGCTTTCCTGGGGTGGTCGACTAAGTGTACGCCCTGCTTTCCTCTCTCCCTTCCTCTCCCTCCTTCCCCATACTGGGTGGCGGCTGTTAGGGGGCCCTCCTGGGGTTCTGTCACTGCCAGGGTCTGTTTTCTGTGGGGAACAGATGGTTTGGTGTAAGGAGTGCTGCTGTGGACTTTCTGCTGTGTCATTGTGCTTTCTCTAGCACATGTGGCCACCATTTTGCTGCGGATCGCGGCTTGTATAGGTCGGTGGCCATTTTGCTTTTGCCCGCATGCTGTTTTCTAGCATACTAAGGCCATTTTGGAAATAGTCTTGGCCTCTTGTGACTAAAATACCACATCAAAAGACCAAAAATCGATTCCTGAGGGACAGTGCAGCACAGCCAGCCCTCTCAGCACTTGTCAGCGCTTCTGCCACAGCTACAACTGGGTCGGGTGGTGAGTTCCCCTGAGGGTACCCTGCTCTGTATTTACAGCCGGGAGTGCGGCCGGTGGGTGTCTGCCTTGCAGTGCTAGGGTGGCATAAGTGTGGGTCAACATGGAGTCTGAACCAGAGGCTTTCACCCCAACCTTTCTGGAGTTAACCCTTAGTGCCCCTGCCCCTGCGGCCTCTGTGGAGGCTATGATGGCAGTCCTGGAGGCGTTTCTCGCCAGGATTGAAGCGACTAGTGGCCAGAAGGGGGGTAAAAAACACCCCCTCCCTGCGCCAGCTTCTGGGGATAGCTCTGACGCAGAACCAGACCATGCTACTGCCTCTGGCTCTGGTTCTGTCATGTTAGGTGATGCAGAATTGGCCCCACGCGGACAGTGAGGATGACTCTGTTTCAGAGCTGACGCATGACAAAGCGTTTATTGGAGCCCTTATCCGGGATACTTAAAAACTTGATGATTTGGCGGAGGCATCAGATATGTTGGTCCCTTTTGGGTTCCGCAAACCTTCCCGTACAGGGAGAGTGTTTCCATGTGTTCCATATCTGGACAGACTGTTGTACAAGGAATGAGATACACCGCAGAAAGCTTTTGCTGTTCCAAAATGCTTTGCGGTCCGTTATCCTTTTGAGGAGGACTTATTAAAAAAGTGGGTCTCTCCACCCTCAGTGGACCCTCCGGTGTCCAGACTGAGTAAAGACACCACGTTGCCTGTGGAGGGGCCTCCCGCATTTACGGCCCCCGCAGATAGGAGGGCTGAGGCTGTGGCCCCGCTCCATGTTCACAGTAGTGGGTTCAGCCATGAGACCGGTTTTGGCCGGGGCTCTGGTTTCGCAGACACTCACTGAATGGGCAAAGGTCTTGCTGCAGGAGCTGGACCTGGCCGACCAGTTGGTACAGGGCCTAAAATTTGTCTGTGAGTCGGCCCTGGATATGCTCCCCTTACTTTCTAGGGCCTCCGCCTATGCGGTGGCACTGCGAAGCCTGCTGTGGCTAAAGTGTTGGACTGCGGACCAGTCTTCAAAAAAGGCTTTGGTAGATTTACCCTTTAAGGGTGAACGGCTCTTTGGGGCGTCCTTGGATGACATCATAAAGGATGCCACAGGTGGAAAAATCACACTGCTCCCACAGTCTGGGAAGGGTAAGGAGCCTCGCCGTAAGCAAGGTCCCTCCTTTACTGCCCCCAAGCATTTTTTTCACCCGCCAAGTGCGGCAGGAAAAATTTCTCAAGGTGCTAAAGCGCCCGCTACAGGGCAAAAGTGTACCTGGTACCACAAGCCTAACAAGCCTGCTTCCGCATGAAGGTCTGCCCCCGCCCATGTCTCGGGTGGGGGGCCGACTTTGCGAATTCGCGGCTCGGTGGAGTTCTCTTCTAGGCGACCATTGGGTTTGCGAGGTAGTTTCCTCGGGGTACAAGATAGAGTTTCTCTCTTGTCCGCCAAGCAGATTTTTTCCTTCCAACCTCCAGCCTCCTCCGGTTTGCCGGAAGGCTCTGTCAGGGGCTGTCCAGGATCTACTGGTCAGGGTAGTGATTCTACCGGTTCTTTCAGGGGAACGGTTTCAGGGGTTTTACTCCAATCTGTTTGTAGTCCCCAAGAAGGAAGGGGTTCGTCCAATCTTGGACCTCAAGGCCCTCAATTGTTTTTGTCAAAGTGCAAAACTTCAAAATGGAGTCGATTCGCTCGGTGGCGGCAGCGCTCCATCAGGGGGATTTCATGGTCTCCCTGGACATCATGGATGTGTACCTGCATGTCCCCATATGTGCAAAGCATCAGAGATTTCTGCGCTTTGCAATCGGAGAGGACCACTTTCAATTTGTGGCCCTCCCGTTCGGACTGGCCTCGGCACCAAGGGTCTTCACCAAGGTGCTGAGGCAGCTATCGTGGGCTACCTGGACGACCTTCTCTTGAGAGCTTCCTCAAGCTCAGAGTTAGAAGAGGACGTGTCCATCACCTGCCAAACCCTACAGGAATTCAGCTGGCTTCTGAACATATGGAAGTCTATGTTGGTACCGTCTCAGCGGGTGGAATACCTGGGGTTAATCCTGGATTCCTCCGTGGCGAGAGTCTTTCTCCCAATGGAGAAACTTCAGACAATACAGTCTGCGGTGCAGCGGTTGACGACCCAGAAATGGTCGTCACTCCGGTTCTGCATGAGGGTTCTGGGTCTGATGGTGGCCTCTTTCGAGGCAGTCCCGTATGCCCAATTCCACACCAGGGTGCTACAGAAGGAGATTCTGTCACGTTGGGACAAGCTCCCTTCGTCACTGGATTACCAGATTCTGGTGAGTCAACTGGTCAAGTCCTCCCTGGTATGGTGGCTGACGTCTCCGGTGCTTCAGACCGGGAAGTCGTTTCTGCCGTGCCATTGGACTGTGGTCATGACGGATGCCAGCCTCTCCGGCTGGGGGGTGTCTGGGGTACACAGTCAGCCCAGGGGCGCTGGACTGAGGAGGAGTCGCGCTTTCCAATCAATGTACTGGAGCTCCGTGCAATCAAGTTGTGCCTCACCAAGTGGTCTGCAGGACCGTCTGGTCAGAATCCAGTCCGACAACGCCACGGCAGTGGCATACGTCAATCATCAGAGAGGCACACGGAGCTCGGCTGCAGCGAAAAAAGTCACGCACATCCTTTAGTAGCCTGAACGATCCGTTCCGGCTCTGTCGGCCGTGTACATTCCGGGGTTACAGAATTGGCAAGCCGACTACCTTAGTCGCGCCAAACACTAGACCAAGGAGAGTGATCACTACACCCGGAGGTGTTTCAGTGTCTGTGCCAAAAATGGGGCACTCCAGACGTGGACCTTCAGGAGTCCCGTCTCAATCGAAAGGTGCCACGTTCGTGGCCAGATCAAGAGACCCGTGGGCGGACGCGTCAGATGCATTGGTGGCTTCGTGGGGTCACTATCACCTAATCTATGCCTTCTCTCCTCTGAAACTTCTTCCTTGCCTGCTGCGCAGAGTAGAAGCCAAAGGGATACCAACGATCCTGATCACCCCAGATTGGCCATGCCATCCCTAGTACACGGACCTGGTGCGTCTAGTGGCATCTACCCCTGAGAGAAGATTTCCTGTCACAAGGACCGATCTTAACCCTGCTTTACAGTCACTGGCTTTAACGGCGTGGCTGTTGAAAGCCATGTTCTGAGGGACCGTAGTCTATCAGGCCTGGTGATCTCTACCATGTTACGTGCACGGAAGACTACTTCACGTAAGATCTATCATCGTACGTGGAAGGCCTACATCTCCATGTGTCAAGAGATGAAATGGCACCCCCGTACATACATGCTGTTCTGGATTCTGCTGTTCTTACAGCAGGGAGTGGATCAGGCTCTCACCTTAAGTACGGTTAAGAGTCAGATCTCGGCTTTAGCTATTTACTTTCAGCGACCCTTGGCGGCGCACTCTCTAGTGCGTATGTTTGTACAGGGGGTCCGGCATGTGGCCCCTCCTGTGCGCCCTCCACTGCCTCCATGGCACTTGAATTTGGTCCTCTCGGCGCTTTAAGACGCTCCATTTGGGGACATTCAGAAGATTCCCCTTTTGACCTTGTCTCAGAAGGTGGTTTTTCTGGTAGCAATTACCTCGGTCAGACGGGTGTCTAAACTGGCAGCCTTGTCCTGCAAGGCTCCATACTTGGTCATACACAAGGATAAGGTGGTGCTGCGCCCACATCCGTCATTTCTTTCAAAGGTTGTGTCGGCTTTTCACATTAATGTTACCATCCTTATGTCCTCAGCCAAAGAACCAGAAGGAGGCCACTTTGCATTCCTTGGATGTGGTTCAGGCCCAACGGGTGTACTTGTCTGCTACGGCTCCGTTCCGTAGATCGGATTCACTGTCTGTGTCGGTTAATGGTCCTAAAAAGGGTCTGGCGGTCTCGTCGGCCACCATTTCTAGGTGGATCAGACAGGTCGTCCTTCAGGCCTATGCCCTAAAGGGGCAGACGCCTTGCTTTCAGGTTACGGTGCATTCGACCAGGGCGATTGGTGCCTCTTGGGCTTTCCGTAATCAAGCCTCTGTTTTACAGGTGTGTAAGGCGGCAACCTGGTCGTCCATCCACACTATCTCTAAGTTTTACGAGGTGGATGTGAGTGCATCTTCGGGTGCCTCCTTTGGCCGCAAGGTTTTACAGGCGGCAGTTTAAGGTTGGAGTTCCTCCGTTGAGAAACTCCGGTTGTTTTTTTTTGTTTGGGGTGAACCCTGGTTTGCTGTGTGTTTTCCCCACCCCTCGAAATTTTGACACTGCTTGGGGACGTCCCTAAGGTCCCTAAGGTCAATGATTTTTGTACTCACCGTAAAATCCATTTCTCTGATGGATGGACACAGCACCCACCCCTCCGTTTGGTTTGTACTGCTTGTTACGAACTGGAGCTGTTCAGTCAGAGTGGGGGTTATATACCCAGGGAACCACGCCCCCTGGGAGGAGCTGTACTGCAGAAGTGTTTTTTAACACTTGAAGTGCTGTTTTCTGCCTAGTCTCTCCTGGAAGGAAGGTGATATAACCCTAAGGTCAATTCTGCTGTGACTGAAATGGATTTTACGGTGAGTACAAAAATCCTATTATTCCCATACTTCTCTTTTAAGGGATTATTGAAAAACTTTGACATGCATTTTTATAGACATTGGGTATATGGTTATGTAGTGAAGGCTTGCTACAACACCTAGCCAGTGTTAATGCCACCTATTGTTGCCTGGTCTTTTGGGGAGGACGGCTGTTCCCCATTTTGTGGCCCCTTCTTGGGCTTTTTCTGGTCTGAATTTCTTCTTTCTCTTGGAGGACTTCAGGTAATGGTGACTATGGAAAGATGTATGCATGAAGATCAATCTGGACAAGATTTACTATAAATGTATTGCTCTTCTTATAGTTTAGTATTGTCATTATAGCAGAAAATTCTACCTCCCATATTGCCTCCTGAGGAAGAGCATTCTATCCGAGAAACACGAGATTAGTGATACAAACAGAAATATTTAATATCGAAAAAGGGCAGCAATTCCACAAATTTCTGCATATGTACTGTAATAAAAATACTGTATATAGAGTGTAAAGAAATAAGTGGAGGATGTATATTCATAATGTGTTTTTTTTTTATTTAAGTCTTTTTTATTTAAAATAAAATGATAATACATGTACAAATGATACAACTATACATACAATATACAATAATACAATACATACTATCGTGCACCCCTTTTAACCTTGGTCATCATTAACCGTACTTCCCTGCCCTATTTATACCCTCCCTCCACCTGGTTATCTGGGAGAAACAACGACACTACCCAAGACACTATAAAAAAAAAAGGGAAATGAGTAAGAGAAATACCCCCCCCCCGCCCCAGCCACTCCCTGTTATCCTCCCTCTGTACCTACCCACCTCTATGATAATTACCCTTACCCTCCTTACATCACTGCCCTGGAGTCCAAAAAGGATTTCCAGGAAGACCATGTTTTTAAGTATCTTTCTTGTTGATGTTGTGCTGTCAATACTAGTTCTTCTAACTTACTAATTTCTTTCACTTTACTTATCCACATCTCTATAGTTGGTGGGGCTGGTGACTTCCACTTCTTTGTTATGCATGCTTTTGCTGCATCTAATAGGTGGCATATGCTTATCTCCCTATATGCTTTCTCTGGGATTTGGTTCATATGTAAGAGATAGAATTCTGGATCTTCAGGTATCTCATATTCTGAACAGAACTGAAGGGCCCTTTTAATCTCTGACCAGAAACACTTTAACAAGGGACAATCCCAGAATATATGCAGCATCGTCCCTTTGCTTCCCTGGCACCTCCAACATTTATCTGACACTTCTGGAAAGATGTTGTTTAGTCTTTCTGGTGTCCTATACCATTTTGCAAAGATCTTATAATTTGTCTCTTGGGTCCTCGCGCAGATTGATGTTTCATGCGTTCGTTTATATATACGTTGTCGTTGTTCCGTATTGTATGTCTTTTTTAGTTCCTGTTCCCAGTCTTGGACACACTTCGGAGGGCAACTCCCTGATTGTACTAGTATTTCGTAACTCCTCGATAGGGTATGTATCAATATTCCCCTCTCACTACACATTTTCTCAAATCTCATAAGTGGTCTCTCAAAAACCCCCAGATTTGGTAATGTGTTCAGGAAGTGAACCATCTGGAGTGCGCTCCAAAACTTTAAACAGAATACGTTCCCTTGTTCCATCAGATCAGCTATTGTGACCCATTTTCCCATTTGGATAAAGTTGACTACCTGCGTACATTCTCTGTCCCTTATGCCGCGTACACACGATCACTTTTTGTGATGAAAAAAAACGTAATTTTATCTGACGAAACAAAACAACGTTTTTCAAACTTCATTTTCAAAAACGACATTGCATACACACCATCGTTTTTCCACAATGCTCTTGCAAAGCGCGGTTACGTAAGACACTTTCGACGGCACTCTGTTCCATTGAAGCTCCCATCTCATAACTTGCTTCTAAGCATGCGCGGGTTTAAAAACGTTGTTTTTTTTTTTTTTCCAAAACATTTTTATTGGGATTATGGGCAAATACATACAATACATAAGGTATGAAATAACAATTTAAGGATGAGTAAAAATAATAATAATAAAAACAGGCAAAAGTGGAGTGCATCAATATAAGGGTGGGGACAAATAGGTCCACGAAGAGAATCTGTCCAGTTTACAGAAACTATATGATGCTAAATAAACAGGGAGGGTAGAAAGGCAAGGGAGGGGAAAGAAAAGAGAGAGTTAGGAGGTCAGAGGGTATTGAGGGCAGGGGAGAGAGGAGTGGGAATGGAGAAGGGGGGAGAGTGGGAGTGGGAATGGAGAAGGGATGCCTTGCATCGTCTGATGCAAGGCATTGGGGAGGGGACCCAAACAGCAGGAGGCAAGGATCCTTTCTCAGGGAGTGCTTTGTCACGTCCTGTGCGTATTGGAGAATTGAGGCCCAAAAGGTATCAATGGGAGGGCAGGTCCAGAGTCGGTGTAGCAAAGTAGGCCTGTAGGTTAGGCACCAAGGACAGGCGGGGCCGATATCAGGAGATTTTGTGGTGGAAAATGGATAGTAGGCCCTGTGCATTAGCTTAAATTGTGATTCTCTCCATACTTCGCAGGGGGTGATAGACCTTGTGGTCCTATAGCCTCTTATGATATCCTCCACTTCGATCTGGTCTGGCAGGTCTCTGGTCCAGGGATAGTGGTCGGTATATGTCCGATATAGAGTATTTCTTTTCTGCAATAAGCCTATCTATGAAGGAGGATTGAAATCTAAGGCCTCGTACACACGATCGGACATATCCGATGAAAACGGTCCGCGGACCATTTCCATCGGATATGTCCGATCGGGAGTTTGATCCGATGGCGTGTACACACCATCGGATCAAATTCCCCGCCGTGGCGGTGACGCGGCGGTGACGTTGACGCCGCCACGTCACCGCCACGTCACCGCACCAGGAAGTTAAACACTTCCGCGCATGCGCCGAATCCATTCGGCGGCGGCGCGGCGGCGGTGGGGGACGACATGTCTGCTGGTAAGTGTACTAACCAGCAGACATGTCGGGCGGACAGATTCCCACCGGATAGATTTCAAAGCATGCTTTGAAATCTGTCGGGTGGAGAAATCTGTCCGCTAGCCCATACACACGAGCGGAGATGTCTGCTGAAACGGTCCATCGGACCATTTTCAGCGGACATATCCCCTCGTGTGTACGAGGCCTAATAGTCTTGTTTGGGCAGAGTTTGTTGACAAAGTCTACATACTGTAGGATCTGAAAATAGTGGGCAGGGGGTAGAGTGTACTCCCTCGCGAGTTGAGCAAAAGATTTGGACTTGCCAGCTGAGATTTGGAATAAAGAGCATACATTGACTAGGCCCTTGTCCTTCCACTTTGAGAAGGGTTCATATTGGAGGCTAGGCGTGAACGCGGGATTACCACAAATTGGGAGGTATCTAGAAATGTGGGGGGATAAGCCTAGTTTTTTCCTTACTTCCCTCCATGCCACAATGGTGTCACGAAAGAGCAGATTCTGCTTGATGGGATTGGATAATTTTTGAAGCGAGCTGTGAAGAAGAGCTGCTAGGTCTAAGGGACTGACTATAGCCGATTCCAGGTCAAAATTTGAGTAACGAGATGATCTAAGTATCCAATCCACTCCAACTCTCAGGAGGCAGGCGAGGTTGTACACTCTAATATTGGGGAGGCCCGCCCCCCCTTCGCTCCCCGGGAGATATAATTTTGACAGAGCGATTCTGGGCCTACTCTTCTTCCATATAAATTTGGCCAGAGCCTTATTCAGTGCTTGTACATCCTTGTGTTTCAGGAGAAGGGGTAGGGTTTGTAGGGGATAGAGTAGGCGGGCAAAGCTAATCATTTTGAAGAGAGCACATCTCCCAAAGAACGAGAGGGGTAGGCCAGCCCAAACTTCCATTTCACTTATCAGTTTAGCAATCAGAGGTGGGTAATTTAGGTAGTACAGAGAGGATGGTTCCTTACCAATTTTAAGTCCTAGATAGGTGATGTGTCTTCCCGCTAGCCGAAGGCAGGAGGGAGGGAGCTGTGGTCGTGAAGAGTATGGTCCTATGGGTAGAATTTTGCTCTTGGAGAAATTAATTTTCAGGCCAGAGCATATGCGGAAAGAGTCAAAGATGTTCTGTATTGCAGGAATGTCCGTGTGGGGGGAAGTAGAGAATATGAGTATGTCATCAGCAAATAGAGCCACCCTCATGTCCTCACTTCCAAACGGTATCCCATGTAGTAGGGGGGTGCTGCTAAGGAGGCGTGAGAGCAGCTCTATGGCAAGGTTGAATAGCAAGGGGGAGAGGGGGCAGCCCTGTCTCGTGCCTCTGTAAAGCCTAAAGGGGGGGATTGGACTCCCGCCGCTGTAACAGTAGCAGCCGTGGCAGAGTACATGGCCTGAATGAAGGTGCTGAAAGGGCCAACTAAACCGATTCTATGCATGACTCGTGACAACCATTGAAAACTAACGTTATCGAATGCCTTTTCGGCATCTAAGGTGACAATAACCACGTCTCGCGAGGGGTTAGATTTAGCATATTCCAAGGCAGCCATGACTTTACGGATATTGGCAGCCGCAGACCTCCCCTTGGTAAAACCCGATTGGGCGCTGTGTATAAGCGAGGGCATTATTTCGCCTAGTCTCGACACAACAATTTTAGAAAGAATTTTAGAGTCGACATTCAACAGGGAGATGGGACGATAAGAGCCCGGATCTAAAGGGTCCTTGTCTTTCTTAGCGATTAGTTTGATGTTTGCGAGGTGCCCTGTCTGAAGGTATGGTCCCCCGCCCCAGATGTGGTTATAGACTGACAGTAGTGTGAGGGTGATTTCAGGCTTAAGTAGTTTGAAGAACTCAGGTGTAAAGCCATCCGGGCCCGGTGCTTTACCGTTAGAAAGTCCGCCGATAGTACTTCTGATTCCTTCCAATGTAATGGGGGCATTTAGACGTGTCAGTTGGCTCTGGTCTATCTGGTCCAGGGTAACATTGTCTAACCATGTGTCTGCTGGTCCAGCCTCCGTAGAGTCTGGGCCATACAGATTTGAGTAGAAATTTTCCAATGTCTTGTTCACTGCCTTAGGTGAAGAAGACATAGTACCATCCGGATTGCGCATCTTACTGATGTGGGTAGGTGTGTAAGTGCCCCTAGTGATCCTCGCCAGAAGTTTCCCGGCCTTATTTCCAAATTTGTGGAATTGAAGTTGTAAGGCAGACAGCTTCATTTGTTCCACTCTTTCTGCCCAAGTGTCGAAGCAATCTTTGGCTTCTCTCCAAGCAGAAAGATGAGCTTCAGTGTGCTGAGCATTAAGATGTGAGTGGGCCAGTCTAACACGCTCGCTAGCCTCTAGAAATAGTTTTTGAGCGTTTTTTTGTACGCTGAGGTGAAGGATATAATCCTCCCCCTCAAACAGGATTTGCCCGCTTCCCATAGTAAGTTAGGGTCATTTGCATGTTGGGCGTTATTGTGGAGGTAGTCCTCCCAGGCTTCGGCCAGCATCTTTTTGAAGCTGTCATTTTGACTGAGGTAAGCTGGGAACCTCCATTGCCTGACCTCCGAGCGGTGTTGCAGATTACTTAGAGAGACCGTGACGGGGGAGTGGTCTGAGATCACCAGTTCATGTATGTGGGTGGAGGTTATTTTCGGCATCAAGGAGTGGGTGCTCAGAAAGTAGTCTAGTCTAGCTAGGGACCCGTGGACGGGAGAAAAGAAAGTGTATTCCCTCTCCGTGGGATGTTGAATCCGCCATACATCCAACATGTCAAGGGCCTGTACTATATGTGACAGGAGAGTCGGACGATCTGAGCGAGCGGTCGGGACCCGTGAGTGAGGTTTGGACCTATCCTCCAGATCGCACATAGTAGAGTTAAAGTCACCCCCCACAAGGTGTGGTGTGAGTTCCTCCGTGGCCAACCGGGGTGTTAATTCAGAAAAGTAGGTTTGGTCTGGGGAGTTAGGGGCATAGATGTTGGTAACCCGTAGTTCACCCGATGGGAGTTTAAGGTGAAGGGAAATGCGCCTGCCCTCATCGTCTCTGTCTATGGATAGTATATCATATACTAGGTTTTTGTGTAATAAAATAATTACCCCTGCTTTGCGACCTGAGGAAGCTGACCCTAGAGCCTGCCCCACCCAGATCTTCTGTAAACGGAAGAAATCTCTTTCTTCCAGGTGTGTCTCCTGAAGCAATGCTATGTCAGCTTTGAGCCGTTTCAGGTGTCTCAGGATTTTCATTCTCTTAACTGGCGAGCGTAGCCCCTTAACGTTCCAGGATACTATGCACGTCTGTGACATGAGTGTGAAGAGTGAGTAATACTCGACTGATTGTAAAGGAAATACATTTTACCTGGCGAAAGATGAGCACTGTGCATTTGTGTCTGTGAGGTCGTTGGGAGCGTCGAGGGAACCATCCTCTCAGTGGAAAAGAGGCCACACAAGGGGGGAAGAAAGTGAACAAAAAAGAGAGGTAAGTAACAAGGGAAAAAGGGGGAACACACAATACAATATGCCACGACTTCTTTTTTTTCCGCATGTTTTCCCACGTCCGGATGTGCCGCCTGACCGCCCACAATGTATGTCAAACAGTTTTGACTGGTGATTTCCGGCACCACCCCAAAGATGGAATGGCAGCGATAGTAAGGAGAAAGTGGAATCATACCAACCAGTCAGTTACTAAATATGGCAGGTGTCACGCCACACGGCCGTCCCAGTGGTAGGAAAATATGTCATCGCTCGATATGGGCAACGGAACAGGTGCCTAGAATGAAAAGGTTAACATGTGAAAACAAAAATACTTAACAGTAATAAAAACTAAAGTAAATGTATATGGAAATGGCCGCTGATCTTATCTCACAGCGGCCTCGCAGCCACTGTCAGGCATGGCAAACTGCCGACAAAGCGCCCGTGGTGCTATTCACGGACAAATAAACATAAGGCAGACAATCAAGAGGGAGAAGGAAGTCTCGCTCCCATATGGAGGGGAATGTGACTAGTCGGCCTGTAAGGTGGAGAGGGATAGTCTCAAAAAACAGAGCAAAATGGGCCAGAACCAGGGGGGGCCCCTCCTCAGCTTTCTATATACCCATGTCCAGGAGGGTCAAGAAAGACTAGGCCAATCAAGCTGTAGCCTCACTGACAGCCGTAGTGAGGGAGGCATTGGCCTCACCCGGATCCCAGGTGATGTTGCACGGGTGTAGCTTTCAGTCGCTTGGGTGGCTCCTTCCTTGGGCTTCTTTGGTCCCTGGGACCCTGCTTCGCTAAAAACGTTGTTTTAAACAACGTTTTGCCCACACACGGTCACTTTTTATGACACAAAAAACGACATTTTGAAAAACGACACAAAAAATTCAAGCATGTTGGAATTTTTTTTTGGTCGTTTTTTTGAAGACATAAAACAATGTTTTGCCCACACACGATCATTTTAAATGACGTTTTTTAAAACCTCATTTTTTTTCATCACAAAAAGTGATCGTGTGTACGCGGCATTAGATGTCGAAAGGCACCTTCTTGGTATCCCATCGGGAACAGGGGGTTACCTATTACCGGGTATAATGGGGAGGTTCTGGGGTCAATACCAATCATAGAGAGTGCTGCTGCACATATCTTCACCGTATTTCCCCATATCGGGTTCTTATTTGTTTCTTTAGGTAGTGAAGCAAACCACCATGGTGCCCATTCTAATGGTATTTTAGATTGGGCCAGTTCGATTTGTACCCATAATTTTGTACCTGAGTGCCTGTTCCAGTCTATTAGCCTATTCAAGTGTACGGCATAGTAGTATTTCCTTATATCTGGAACCCCCAGTCCTCCCTGTTGCTTAGTGTACATTAATTGTTTCCTTTGTATCCTGGGATTTTTATGTGCCCATACAAACTCAAAGATAGCTCTCTGACATTGTTTGAAATACTGCACTGGGATGTGTATTGGTAATGTTTGTTTTACGTAAAGGATTTTCGGGAGTATGTTCATCTTGATAATATTGCATCGGCCCAGCCAAGTATGGAACCCCTGGTTCCATTTATCAAGTAATAGCTTTACCTTTTGCAATAATAGTGGAAAGTTGAGATCAAAGATCTTGTCTACTTTCCCTGGTAGTTGTATGCCGAGATATGTCAATGCTCTATCTGTCCATTTAAACTTAAATGTTTTAGGTGTGTTACATATGTTTGTGGGACATTGACTCCCATTGCTTCTGACTTATTGAAATTGATACTTAGATTCGAGAGAGATCCATATTTCTCCAATTCCCTCATCAAATTTGGGATTGAGATCAACGAATTAGTGAGGGTAAACAACATGTCATCTGCATAGGCTGTAATTTTGCAATGGTTCTTCCCTATTTGTATTCCTGAGATATCCCGATTTCGGCACAGAGTACACAGAAATGGCTCTAGTGACAGGGCGAAGAGGAGTGGGGACAGGGGGCAGCCCTGTCTAGTTCCGATCGAGATCTGTAGGGGCTCTGAAAATATTCCGTTGGCCCTTACCTGGGCCGTTAGCCCTGAGTACATAGAGAATATTCATTTTATTATTGTATTTCCAAAGCCTCCATGTTGTAAGACTGCCCGCATAAAACTCCAATTCACCCTGTCAAAGGCCTTCTCTGCATCTGTATTCAGGAACACACATTGCGTCTGAGTTGTGTTTGCTATCTGTACCAGGTTGATGGCTTTAATAGTATTGTCGCGTGCCTCCCGCGTGGGGACAAATCCCACCTGATCCAGGTGTATCAGATCTGGGATATGCTGTTGTATCCTGTTTGCTAGGACCTTGGTGAAGATCTTCACATCTAGGTTTAGCAAGGAGATCAGCCAGTAACTTCCGCATAGTTCCAGGTCTTTCCCCTCTTTTGGTATAACTGAAATGTAGGCTAATAAGGTTTCTTTAGTTAGGTTAGCTGCTGTCCCCAACGCGTTAAATAATTTAGTCATGTATTTCGATAACGAGAGGAACAGGATTTTATAGTATTGACCTGTATAGCCGTCTGGTCCCAGGGCTTTCCCCATTTTTATTGAGCTTACTGCCACTTTTAGTTCCTCTTCGGCTATAGGGGCATCTAAACTAGCTTTGTCTGATTCTGATAATCTTGGGATATCTGATTCCGTCAGGTACCGGTCAATCTGATCTAGAGTCGGAAGTTTACTCTGTATATTATAAAGGGAGCAGTAATATTCTTGAAACTCTTTTGCTATATCATTTGGCTTAGTAACCTTCGGTTTCTTTGGTGGCTTAATCTGTGGAATATAATTGCTCATCTTCTGTTCTCGTAATAATCTAGCAAGTCTTTTCCCGCACTTGTCGCCTGATTCATATGCAAACTTTTTGCATCTCTGTATTACTGCTTTTGCTTTATAGTACAGAAGATCAGTGATTTACGTTATTTTCCTCACCATCTCTTCCTCTACTATAGTTGTTTGCTTATGTCTACCCTCTAGGGTGGCTAGTTCTTCCAATAACCTTTTTAATTTTTCCGTACGTTTCCTTTTTATTCTAGATTCATGCTTAATTAACACACCTCTCGTGACCGCCTTATGTGCTTCCCAGACGATTCCTGGGTCACATTCTGGGGTATCATTAGTGCTAAAGTAAAACTCCAACTCTTTGATTACATCCTCTAGGACCTCTTTATCTTGCAACAAGCTTTCATTTTGTCTCCATTGGTTTGGTCTGTTCTGTCTTAGGTCTTGTATCTCATATACCAGGAAAATTGGTGCATGATCTGACCATGTAATGGGTCCTATTTTAGCCGATCATACTGAGTGCAGTTGGGCATGTGGAATTAAGAAAAGGTCTATACGAGAGTATGTTTTATGTGGGACAGAATAGAACGTATAATCTTTGTCTTTATTATGTAGCAGCCTCCATATATCAATCAACTGATTTTTATGCAAAATTTGGGTGGTACGATTTCTCACACCATGCGGAATAGAAGACTTTCCGGATGATGTGTCCTCTTTGGCAACTAGCAGGATATTCAAGTCCCCTCCCAAAATCAGGTGGCCTTCTGTAAAATCTTGCAGACGCGTAATCGTTTTGCCTAGGAAGATTTCCTGTCGTTTATTTGGTGCATATACAGTGGCAATAATGTGTTTTTATATGATTGTATGTATTTAACAGGATCAGGAATGTTTCCTTTGTTAAGCTTTAATCATTAAAAAAACGCTTTGTATTTTATTATTGTTTTTGTGAGTTGTGCCTTAGATATCCTGCCTTCAAAAGTTTTTGCGTTAAATGTTTTAGCTTTAGATATACTTTATGTGAAGCAAGACTGTAGAACAGGTTAGATGATTTTGCAAAGGTCCTCTACATTATTTTTACATTTTTATCTCTTTTGGTATTTCAGAATTTCTGTGAAGTGCGTTTTAAAAATATAATTAAGTAATTAAATATATCTTTACACTGGACTATTAGCATACCCTATTTATATGTCTCCATCTAGTGAGCATCCTATTGATACTATAATGCTGATGTAACTCTCTTTCACTGGTATGACTCTCTATCTTAAGTGTTTCTAATGTAACACTCAATCAGATGTAAATATCCTTTCCTGATTCACTTTCCTTTGATCTGCATCACTGACTAGGTAAGATGTCTGCTTCTGTAGATTTGCCAAGCTACATCAGGATACTGATCAGATCTCTTTAATGTTGCCCTCTCTGGCTTCCTCTCACAAGCATTTGATCTGATTCTCTCTTATGTTACTCTCCCTTTGACTTGTTTCAGTCTTGATTTTATTTCTAACGTCATTTAAAAAGCTCATGCATGTACCATGGGGGCGAATAGTGTACATTTGTCTTGCATGGAACTCTTAGCAATAGATTTGTTGTTTGATATGTCATTCTGCAATGAGTGGTAAATAAGGAACTCTCCATCTTATATGAATTTCTTAGGTGATGTTTGACATGATATCCTCCTTTGACAGTGCCCCTTTAAAATGTCCTCTCAGAATTTCTTTATCACTTACTTAACCACTTAAGGACCGCCTACTGCACATTTACGTTGGCAGAATGGCATGGCTGGGCACATCAACGTATATATACGTTGATTTTAGTACCCAGCCGTGGGTCCGAAGCTCCGGGACCGGGACCGCGGGATTCGCGGACCCGATCACCGCTGGAGTGCGGCAATCCGTCCCTGGAGCGGAAGAACGGGGAGAGCCGTGTGTACACACGGCTTCCCCGTGCTTCTCTGTGGCCGCAGCATCGATCGCATCATCCCTGTAATAGGGGGACGCGATCGATGACGTCACACCTACAGCCACACCCCCCTACAGTTGTAAACAAACACACTAGGTCTCACATCCCCTACAGCGCCACCTGTGGTTAACTCCCAAACTGCAGCTGTCATTTCCACAGTAAACAATGCAATTTAAATGCATTTTTTGCTGTGAAAATGACAATTGTCCCAAAAATGTGTCAAAATTGTCCGAAGTGTCCGCCATATTGTCGCAGTCACGAAAAAAATCGCTGATCGCCGCTATTAGTAGTAAAAAAAAAATAATTAATAAAAATGCAATAAAACTATCCCTTATTTTGTAAACGCTATAAATTTTGCGAAAACCGACCGATAAACGCTTTTTGCGATTTTTTTTACCAAAAATACGTAGAAGAATACGTATCGGCCTAAACTGAGGAAAAAAAATGTTTTTTTATATATTTTTGGGGGATATTTATTATAGCAAAAAGTAAAAAATAGGGGCAAGGTCCTTTACCTACATTTTGGTCCGGGTCTTAAGTGGTTAAATGTTAATAAATAAAAATAAATAAATATATATATATATATATATAATAAAATATATATATATATATATATATATATATATATATATATATATATATATATATAATAAAAATACAATCTCACCAGCTATTGATTACAGAATGATGTTCCCCAGCCCCTTTGCCCCTGTACTAATCATTAGTAAGACCTCATCTGGTTTATGCGCTTCAGTTTTGGGAATTGGCAAATTCTTCCTTGCCGCCAGATGCAGATTTTCACTTGCCACGTCACCTGCCACCTGATGTGGATTGTCACTTGCCACCATTGCCTGAAACCAGATGCAGCTTGTCACTTGCCATGTCGCCTGCCACCAGATGCAGCTTGTCACTTGCCATGTTACTTGCCACATGATGCATACTGTTACTTGCCACATTGCCTGCCACCAGATGCAGCTTGTCACTTGCCATGTTAATTGCCACCAAATGTGCATTGTCGCTTGCCATATTGCCTGCCACCAGATGCAGCTTGTCACTTGCCACATTAATTGCCACCAGGTGCCGCTTGTCACTTGCTATGTTACTTGCCAGCAAATGCAGCTGGTCACTATCCTGCAACAACAGTGACAGCATAGAAACAGGCTTCTCTCCACAGATTTTCAGCACATGTGAGGGCGGGAAGTGAGAGATGGTGTAATCTCTCTACTGCCCGCAGCTGCACAGTGAGGGTGGAACTGCAGTGATGCTGGGTAGGCGGTGAGAGAGAATGTCATCTCTCTCATCTCTCACCCGCCCGCTCACTGTACTGCCCTCCCGTTCACCCACCTGAAGCATAACTGCCTACCCGCTTTGCTCACCCACTGGCCTGCTCGCCCACTCCACTCACTTGCCGGCCGTCTACTAACCTGACTGCCCGCCCGCTCACCCGCCATCCACTTGGCTCGGTCACTATTTTCTCGGGGGGAGCAATTGTCCCATCCCCCTTGGATCCGCTCCTGTTTGCATAAGTGGTGCCCAAGTGGCAGCCATCGATCGTAAAACATTATACATCAGAACAAGAAAATGCAGCCTCCAGATTGGTGTAACTGCTTGGCCAGATTGAACTGCATGTGATAAGTGGCAAATTCAAAAGAAAGGTGCAAAGCCCAGTCTGGATATGGCATATTTTGCTCTATGCTTTTGTGATTCCTTGATTTAAAATTTAAATCCAGACAGGCATAAAAGGCAATAAACTCATTAATACATTGTTAAAGGGATTTTTAAAGCAAAAGTCTTAGGGCCAGATTCATGTAGATGCGTGCATATTTTATCCGGCGTAGCGCAGCGCATATACGTTACGTTGACGCGAACTAGTGAGTCAAGTACAGTATTCACCAAGCACTTGTTCGTTACTTTGTGGCGGAGTAACGAAAATGCGATGGCGCAACCTGACGTAAGTGGAAGTGGGTGTGACCATATGTAAATGATGGGCGGAGCCCAGCGCAGAGACTTACGTTCAGCGCATCATCCACGGAGCATGGCCACCATCAGGAGGCATGAGAGGGGCACGGGGGGTGGACCTCTCAAATCCCCTTCCCCATCATGGGAAGCCCCTCAAGGGCGACTCCATCCCCCTGGGGATTACCATCTCCTGGCCCCAGGAAGGCTACCCGGAAGACCAGGGGGGTGTCTGATCCATGATCTGGTCCATGACCAAATGGCGAGGGACCAGGCCAGGCAGACCCAGCCGATGGGGGAGATAGCTGGGCACCTGGACCGTGTAGCTGACAGCCTGGGCTCCATGGCCCAGATGACAAACGCAGTGCAGGATGTCAGCTGCAACTGCGCTGCAGTGGTGACCAGCCTGGGGGAGGTGCAGGCTGATGTTCGGCACCTCACTGCAGCTGTCCAGGCCAACACAGCTGCCATCCGGGACCAGGGGAGGCAGAGGCAGCGGGCCCAACAATACCAGGTGACCCAGCAGCTGAGGATGCAGGCCCAGACTAATTCCTTCCTCAGCCGGATAGCCATGGCCTTGGAGGGCATGCAGGCCACACCTGCCAGGAGTGGCCCACCCGGGGATCAGCCACCTCCAGATGCCCCCCACCCCCACCCGAGACTCCCTCCAGGCAGCGGAGGAGCCAGAGAGGGCCCACCAGAAAGAGCCCCCGTCAGCCCAAATGATGGCTTTTTGGGTTCTTCGTTTATTTTTGCAGTTTTTGTTTCTGCTCAGGTTATGAGCTTTTTATTTTTATTTATATTTTGCTCAGGTTATGAGCTTTTTATTTTTATTTAAACTGCATGGTCAGTAGTGCAGGGGACAGTGTGAATGGTATGTGAATGTGAGGGTGACACTCCTGCCATTAAGGGGTGTCACCCTTGGCCGTTGGGGAGAAGTTATGTTGGACTTGGGCTAATCCAATGTGATGTGGATGTGGTGTGTGTGATCTAGGGACCTCAGTGGTGTGCATGCGTGCATTGTCCGTGTGATCAATGTATTTCTTTATTGTCCAAAGATGACTACGGCGAGGACCCTCCTGACTGCTCTTCCATCAGCTGAATGGGTAGTCTCTGGCAGGTGGGGACTGTGTGGGTCGGGGGTCAGGTTATCATGTATGTCAATCTCCAGGCCCTTTCTCATGGCAAAGTTGTGCAGAATGCAACATGCACCGATGATCTGACACACCAAGGTAGGGGAATACAAGAGGGCCCCCCCAGACTTATCCAGGCATCGGAAACGGGACTTCAGGAGCCCAAATGTTTGCTCCACCACTGCACGAGTTTGGATATGTGCTGCATTGTATCTTCTCTCTCCTCTGGTTTGGGGGTTCCGGAAAGGAGTCATTAGATGGGGTCCCAGTGCATATGCAGAGTCACCTGGAAGGGAAAAGACAGGAGGATGTTAGTCATGCATGTGCCCCTCGTGATGTCAGCATCATGGGGTCGGACAGTCATGCCTGACTCCCATGTCACTCACCAACCAACCAGCTGTCCTTGTACACGTTCTGTTCGAATTCCGTTGGGATGGGGCTTTGACGGTATATGAAGCTGTCATGGCTGGACCCGGGGTGTTTGGCACGGACGTGCCATATAAGGCGTTGGGCATCGCCTATCACCTGTACGATAGGGTTGTGGTTAGTTCAAGGATTGCATCTGGGCTGAATCTGAAGAGGCGATACACCTCCTCATCACCCATGCCAAAGAGGCTCATGCGCGTGCGGTATATCCTCTCACGTGCCCGCCTCCTCCGTACTGGGGGACCCATTAGTAGTGCTAGGACCGCGGCTGCCCCTGGCATGTTGGCACACAGAGGTGTTGTCCTGCAAGTGTGGTTGGTCAGCTTGCTATTTTCGTCGGTAACGCTGCTACTGTAGCTGCTCTCCTGCTGACCTGTGGCCGTCAGGAGGAAAGATAAAGCAGCTATTTGTAGGAATAACTTTGCGGCAGACGTATGACGTACGCGCGGCGCGCATAGCCAGCGTCTGGTGCTAATCCGTTCGCGAATTGGCATATCTCCCTCATTTGCATATTTGAATGGGAAATCAATATGCACGACGGATGCGCCAAGCGAAAATATGCGCATACGATACTCTGGCGTAGGAAAGTTAAGCCGGTCGGAGAAAGCACGTTTTCTGGCGCATCTAGTTTGGTGGGTACGGCACATAGATACTACGGTGCATCTTTACACTTACGTGGCGCATAGCGATATACTCCAGCGCAAGTCTTTCTGAATCTGGCCCCTAGTACCTACTTTTGATTTACTATAAGCCTCTTGCCAGGGCGGATCCTGGGTGGATGCTCAGGGTGCACGGCACACAGGCACTGAAAAATAAGACAGAGAGGGCGCCAAAGGTCAGGTGGCACAGATCCCCCTCCTGCTTTCTTTCCCCATCAGCAAATAATAGGAGCGGCGAGTGGGTCAGAGGAGGAGAAACTGTGCTGCCCCCTCCTCCCTCCCCCTCGAGCCACTACTTTTAAAAGAGGTGTCTGTTTCCTGCCCATTCCCCCTCCCTCCTTCTGTCATCAGTGGGGAGAGCGGTTGTGTCTCTGTGTGGAGATAGAAGCTAAGGGGTCTTCTTTGCCCCTCTCTATCTCCTCCTCATGCTGCTGTTCCCTGGAATGGCATCTGGTGGCAGGGCCGGACTGGGAATAAAAACCAGCCCTGAAAAAAATGGTATACCAGCCCCATAGCATTATTATACCAGCCCAACATCATAACGTCATTATTTTCTTGTTCCTAAAAGGGAAAACCATGCATTTTAACTGCTTGCCAACAAGCACACGACTATATACACAATGTCAGCATGGCTTGGACAGGCAGACGTACGTACCTTTACGTCCCCTTTAAGATTGCGGCATTGTGGACGCTCGTGCGGGCCCACCGTGAGCTTGATCACGGGTCCCGTGAACTTGATCGCCGCGGGATACCCGCGATCGTCTCACAGTGAGTTAGAACAGTGAGATGCTGATGTAAACAAGCATTTTCCGCTCTGCCTAGTGACAATGACAGTGATCACCGCTTCCTGTAATCGGAAGTGGTGATCACTGTCTTGTCACACACAGCCCATCCCCCCTACAGTAAGAATCACTCACTAGGGCACACTTAACCCCTACAGCGCCACCTAGTGGTTTTCACAGTAAACAGTGCATTTTTATAGCACTGATCGCTGTAAAAATGACAATGGTCCCAAAAATGTGTCAAAAGTGTCAGATGTGTCCTCCATAATGTCGCAGTCACAATAAAAATTGCTGATCGCCGCCATTCCTAGTAAAAATAAATATTAATAAAAATGTCATAAAACTATCCCCTATTTTGTAAACGCTATAACTTTTGCGCAAACCGATCAATAAACGCTTATTGCGATATTTTTTTTTTACCAAAAATATGTAGAAGAATACGTATCAGCCTGAACTGAGGAAGAAAAAAGTTTGTATATATATTTTTTGGGGATATTTATTATAGCAAAATGTAAAAAATATAGTTTTTTTTTCCAAAATTGTCATTTTTTTTTGTTTATAGCACCAAATAATAAAAACCGCAGAGGTGATCAAATACCATCAAAAGGAAGCTCTATTTGTGGGGAAAAAAGGACGTCAATTTTGTTTGAGAGCCACGTCGCACGACCGCGCAATTGTCAGTATAAGCGACGCAGTGTCAAAGTGTGATGCCGCATACACACGATCACTTTTTGTGATGAAAAAAAATGACATTTTTAAAAATGTCATTTAAAATGATCGTGTGTGGGCAAAATGTCATTTTATGTCTTCTGAAAAACGACCAAAAAAAAATTCGAACATGCTCAAATTTTTTATGTCATTTTTCAAAATGTCATTTTTTGTGTCATAAAAAATGACCGTGTGTGGGCAAAACTACGTAAAAAATGACGGTTTAAACCCGCACATGCCCAGAAGCAAGTTAGGAGACGGGAGGTAAAACTACCATTCATAATGGAGTAAGCACATTCATCATGCTGTAACAGACAAAAAAGCAGGAATCGTCTTTTACTAACAAGTAATCAGCTAAAAGCAGCCTCAAGGCAAATAGAACTTCCCCTTTAGAGTGCCGTAGTTTTGTTCATCATTTTCCAAAAATGATGGTGTGTACGCAACGTCATTTTTGAAAATGAAGTTTGAAAAATGTCATTTTTTTTCATGATAAAAAATGACATTTTTTTTCATCACAAAAAGTGATCGTGTGTACAAGGCATAAAAAGACAGGAGCTGTGGTGGCTCAACGTGATTGGCACTGCGCTGATAAGCCATTCACCTCTGCAGCCAAGGGTTATGATCCCGGTCCTGGCTACATGTGAATTGAGTTAGGTGGTCTCAGCCCGGCTCCCGGTGGGTGTGCTATGCAAGGTACGCCTGTGCTTAGTACGCCCACCCCCATCACAAAAACCACCACACTTGCACGCACACGAAATTGGTTTAACACGCACGCACTTTGGCCATGCGATCTCCAAAAAAAGAGAGGCGAAGGACCTACGGGGCTGGTTGGGTGGGCTAGACCCCCTCGCTTCCTCATTGGGGGAGTCCCTCTGCCCTGTTGGGGCCCTCGTTGGGCTCCAAAGTAGGGCAGGTAGGGTGGGGTGAGTGGGAGGCCCCCCCTCACACCCGCCATTGCCACTCGGGGGCATGGAGAAGGATGGCAGATTGCCTCTGGGGGAGGGTCTGCCTACTCCCAACTCCTGCAGTCCAGCTCCTCTCTCTCGAGTTCACGCACAAAAATACACTTAAAACATTTTTTTTTTTAAAAAGACCTCTGGTCATTAAGCTGACAAATGGTCTGGGGCTGAAGTGGTTAAAGCACATTTGAAGAGTGTATTATATATAGATAAGACAGATATTAAAGCACATAGGGCTATATATATATACAGTATATATATATATATAAAATAAACAGCAAATTCCAGTTAAATGTGGCGCACCTGGGATTCCGATGTGGGGGCACTCCGATGACCAGAGACGACCTTCCGCAAAAAGAATACACTAAGGTAAGAGGGGTAGTGATATAAGGGGGAAATCTTTATATCAATGCCCCCTTATATTATTGTATTCACTCCCCCTTACATCAGTGACCCCGACCCCTCAGACTGGCCTGGCGGAGCTGTCACTGACCTCTTTTTAGGTGCACCAGGGATCAGTCTGTTAGCTCCAGCTTGGTGGCTCTGGTTTTCCTATAGTCTCCTCTTCCCAGACCACACATGTCTGACTTCTCCCATGACCCCCATCCCGGCGGTGCTCCCACTGTTTACTCCTCTCAGGCACTGCAAACATGATATAAGACAAGAGATGGTCAGAGGCTGCAGGCATAGTTCAGGAGATGGTCAGAGGTTGCAGCCACGGTACAGGAGATGTCCGAGGCTGCAGGCATGGTACAGGAGATGATCCGAGGCTGCGGGCATGGTATAGGAGATGGTTAGAGACTGAGGACATGATACTAAAGATAGTAAGATATGTAGATATGATACAGAAGATGGTCAGAGACTGCAGACATGGTACAAGAGATCAATGCAGCCTCACCAGTGCCTATCAAATGCAGTCTCATGGCCCATCAATGCAGCCTCACTGTGCCCATCATTGCAGCCTCACAGAACCCATTGCAGCAACCTCACTGTACCCATCAATGCAGCCTCACTGTGCCCAGTGCCCACCATTGGAGCCTTACTGTGCCCATCATTGCAGCCTCACGGTGTCCATCATTGCAGCCCTACTGTGCCCATAATTGCAGCATCACTGTGCCCATCATTTCAGCCTCACCGTGCCCATCATTGCAACCTTGCCCATAATTGCAGCCTTATTGTGCCCATAATTGCAGCCTTACCGTGCCCTCAATGCAGCCTTACCATGCCCATAATTGCAGCCTTGACATGCCCATAATTGCAGCCTTATTGTGCCCATAATTGCAGCCTGACCATGCCCATAATTGCAGCCTGGCCATGCCAATAATTGCAGCCTGACCTTGCCCTCATTGCAGCCTGACCATGCCCTCATTGCAGCCTGACCATGCCCTCATTGCAGCCTGACCATGCCCATAATTGCAGCCTGACCATGCCCATAATTGCAGCCTGACCATGCCCATAATTGCAGCCTGACCGTGCCCTCATTGAAGCCTGACCATTCCCATAATTGCAGCCTTAATGTGACCATAATTGCAACCTGACCACACCCTCATTGCAGCCTGACCATGCCTTTTATTGCAGCCTGACCACGTCCTCATTGCAGCCTGACCATTCCCATAATTGCAGCCTTGCCGTGTCGATAATTGCAGCCTTAATGTGACCATAATTTCAGCCTGACCACACCCTCATTGCAGCCTGACCGTGCCCTAATTGCAGCCTGACCATGCCCTCATTACAACCTAACCATGCCCATAATTGCAGCCTTGCCATGCCCATAATTGCAGCGTTATCGTGACAATAATTGCAGCCTGACTGTGCCCTCATTACAACCTAACCATGCCCATAATTGCAGCCTTGCCATGCCCATAATTGCAGCGTTATCATGCCCATAATTGCAGCCTGGCCATGCCCTCAGTGCAGCCTGACCATGCCCATAATCGCAGCCTGACCATGCCCTCATTGCAGCCTGACCTTGCCATGCCCATAATTGCAGCCTTGCCATGCCCATAATTGCAGCCTGACTGTGCCCTCATTGCAGTCTGACTGTGCCCTCATTGCAGCCTGACCATGCCCTCATTGCAGCCTGACCATGCCCTCATTGCTGCCTGACCGTGCCCATAATTGCAGCCTTATCTTGCCCGTAATTGCAGCCTGACCATGCCCTCATTGCAGCCTGACCATGCCCTGCAGCCTTATTGTGTCCATAATTACAGCCTTACAGTCAGTGCCTCCCTCCTCCACATATCACACACAGCGTCTTGGACCAGCTGAGTGTGAAAAGTTTAGCCACGCTCACACTGTGAGAAAAGTCCCACCCTCTTCCTAGATCAGCTCGTCTGATAGACAGAATACTGTGTCTATCACAAGAGCTAATCAAGGAGGATTGTGGGACTTTTTTCACAGCGTGAGCGTGGCCAAACTTTTCACACTCAGCTGCTCCAAAACACAGCAGGAGATACACGCTGTGTGTGATATGTGGAGGAGGAAGGGGAGTGCTGCAGCCAAAGCTTAGCCCAAAGTAGCCCCAAGGCAGGCAGCCTGCCGGTGAAATGTCCCGTTATATCTTGGTAGGCCAGTTCGGCCATGTCTGGTGGCATGCGACAGTGGCAAGTGACAAACTGCATTTAGTGGCAGGCAACAGTGGCACGCTGCATCTGGTGGCAGGCAACAGTGGCACGCTGCATCTGGTGGCAGGTGACAGTGACACGCTGCATCTAGTGGCAGGCGATGGTGGCACGCTACATCTGGTGGCTACCCCGTTCTTTGCAGACTTTTACTGCATTTGAGTCCTTTATTCCCTATTTCCAATTCCCTACATTGCTAAGGAGTAGAGCTGCAATTAGTTAATGCAGGATGTTGTTGGCATGCTTGCAGTTTCGGCTTACTGAAACAACTGCAAACACAAACATTTAGAATTACCGCTGATAATCTGTTGAGCATTATCCTCAGGTGTTGTGCTATTGATTCATTTCCATAGAAACATTTGTAAAGTGGGGGAGTTAGTAAGATGACCATGCCCATCGGATGTGTTGTACGTCACCGCGCTTGAGAACGAGGAGATTTGGTCTTGACTGTGTGTACGCAAAGAAAGCTTGTCAAGTTTCTCGACAAGCCTAACAAGGAACTCGTTGAGGAAAACAATGTTTCATTTACGACGAGTTCCTCGGTCGTGTGTACGAGGCCTAACTCTGGGAAATCTTAAAATTATTCCTTGCAGTGGGGTTTCAAGGGTTAACTGCTTATTTTGTCTGGGGGAGAGGAGAAGCTATTTTACTTGCCTCTGCTACCCCCCCCCCCTCCCTGCAAATGGTGTTCCCCTATGCTCTGGCTATGAACCCTGCATTGGTCTTGAGAATGTCAAGATCTCAGACTTCTTGAGCATGGGGGAAAAACAGGGATATGTCTAGCAGCATGGATGAGCAGAAGACAGCACCGATAAATCTTCTTTTCTATGTCCCCTAATCCCGAACATGCAATTAAACCTTGCAGTGCAGGTGCAGCCCTACTGCAAGTGATCAGTTTAAAATGTCCTGAATTTGGACTTTAAAGGGATAGTCAAAAAAAAATGAAAATGTATTATATTGTAGCTTACCAATCATTAGATGTGGGGGCTGCCTTAGTATGTTTTTACCTTTTACACCTAACAGAGTACCCCTACTCTGGATGAAGAAGCACAGGGGACACATTTGGACAGCAGCATTGTCAGGCAGGGTGGAGTACAGTGTTCTATGTATGTGTGGCATGGAATGGGATGATGTAATCTCTGGGAGTCTTTATGAGCGGAAAGGATGTGGATTTCTCTTCCACAAGTGGTGATTTCAGCGGGGGGGGGGGGCATTGGTAGTTTAAAAAAACTGTTAGATAAGCACCTAAAAGACTGCAGCATACAGGGGTATACAATGTAGTACTGACATATAATCACACACATAGGTTGAACTTGATGGACTTGTGTCTCTTTTCTAACTCACCTATTATGTAACTATGTAACTATGAGGTACATAAATTGCTTATCCCTATAGCAGGGGCATTATTGGTCAAAGCTGCACAGTTTGTTTTTATCTACAGGTGTCCTATACCTACATAGGTAATGTTTTGGTAAAGGTGAACTTTACCTTTAAAATATACTGTACGTACAGTAAAGTGATATGTGCACCTTTCTTCCCTGTTTTTTTTACAGATTAGTAAAAGAAAGAAATGGTTAAAAAGGGAGATGCTATTGCTGTGCTCTCTGAGAATGCTCTGAAAAAACAGTGTCATGGGTGTATGGAATATCATTTGTATTTTATACAAAGTTATAAAACATTAGTTAAAAAAAAAAAAAAGTAGAACAATACAATACATACATACATTATATATATATATATATATATATATATATATATATATATATATATATATATATATATATATATATAATATATATATACTGTATATATATATTCTCCACCCTATACCTTTTTACAGTTTTTTTACTGCTAACCTACGACTAGTCACAGTGTTGGCATTGACTTAAATAAAATCCTTTTCTTCACCACTTATAAATATATATAAACGATTCTCAGGGGGGATATGATATTTTCGAAATGAGTACAGGAATGTGAGAATTCAGTATAATCTCATTAAACCAACATGCAGATACCGGCACCATTTGAAAAACCGCAATGGCTTCCCAACAAAAGGTCAAGCCAAAAGCTATAGAATGTCTGAAATATGTTGCTATATAAGCTGTCAATCTAGTACCCAGCAAGCTGCTGTTCTCCTCCTCCTCATAGCCTATATTAAACAACGTTTTGCCCACTGAGTCATAAACAAGTCTCCTGTGGTAAGATCCGTCTTAGAAATCTAAAGAACATTTGGTAGCCATTATGTCTACAAGAGAGAGCCGATGTACAAATGAGAACGGAGATGTATTTATTTTAATGAGGCTGATGTTACATATACGCAGAGCTGAGAATTATACCAGCATCTCTATTAAACATGAGCTCCCGCCCTGCTCTTGCCTCTGCTTGCTTTTTTCTTTTTGCATCTCTCTCTTCTTCCTTCTTGGCAAGGTCAGTGAATGTGTGAGGGAGGACAGGTAGAAGGCTTCACAGGTATTTAGATTTGGTTTTTAACAAAAACTGCTATTATAGTAGTTGTGCAAAGAAACTGTGTGCTAAGATGGAACTTAATTAAAGAGTGTTTACTTCATTCAATAATGGGGATATTTTAACTGTGTCATGGACCGTGAAATACTGAAGTATTTCTACGTGAAATCCTAATTCATGTATTGCAGAAGATGAGACATTGTGGATAGTACATATTACAAGTGGCTTAATTTGTCCTGACTAGGTCACTAGGACAATGACCTTTCAATGCTTAGAACAGACTATCGGAATGCTAAGTGGCTTGTGAAATACCTTTCCATTGTGTTCTGCAGATGAATAGTCGTTGTCAGAGACGAGACGCCTAGCCACCTCGTCCGGCTATCTGATTAGATAATTGACTCATGTTAATTGTTGTTCTGATTACTTCATTGTAGTAATTACCCCCTGGGGACTTCTGTCTCAACACACATAGTCATGCTATTCAAGCTTTGGGACCAATCTCTGCTGAGACATTTTGAAGTCCTCATTTGCATGGGAGAGGACCTGATGGGGGACTGCCTGGACTTTAAAATGGACCAATAGGAAAACGGTTGTTGGGGGCGGGATATTCCAAATTCTGTATAAAAGTGTGCTGTGGACTTTCAATAAATGAGTTCTGTCAGAACATACATACAACTCGCTTGGTGTGTGTTCTAATGGGTTCGATCGGCACATAGCTGTAGGTCGGACCCCGGAATCTTGGATGACTGGACCATAAGATGTTGCAATCTGCAAGCTGATCCGATAGAAGCAGAGGAGTGTCGGGAGAGCAGGACCTGGGCGAGAAAGGGTCTCATCACAAACTGTATCATCACAAAGACGCAATCCTCTAAACGGGGGGAAGACAAAAAATTCACTCTTTATTACTTTTTTTGTTTTCATAGTTGCCACCTTAACTTAAAAATCAGTGGTCATCTAGCGGGAATGAGAAATCTTCGTATGTTCAAATGACGGACTGTAGCTAAAGTGCAAATTATTTGCCATGACTGACAAGGCTAGATGATAGATGTTATCGTTTTTGCATGTAATAAAATATAACAATCATGAAAGAAATGTGTAGACTGCCGCTGATGACATCCTTTTGAAAATGCCTCCCCATCCTCTAGAATTCCCTAGCCCAATCAGTCTCACTATCTCCTACTCTGTCCACTTTTAGGCAATCTCTGAAAACCCTTCTCTTCAGAGAAGCCTATTTTGCCTCCACTTTGAATGACAATTACTCAGTCATTCAACGCTGTACCCATTTTTGTCCTTTTTTTCACACAAATAGAGCTTTTATTTTTTGCACTATAAATGAAAAAAAAAAGTACATTTTGGAAAAAAATATTCTTTCTATCTGTTATAAAATTTAGCAAATAAGTCATTTCTATTCATACATTTTGGCCAAAATGTATACTGCTACATTGCTTTGGTACAAATAACCCATAAGTGTGTATAATTTGGTCTCTGTTGAAAGATATAGTCCACAAGCTATGGTGCCAAACATTGAACATTGATCATACCTGGTGTACTGACAGCCTCTCATTTCTTGAGACACTAACAAGCCAGAACAGTACAAATGCCCCTCAATTGACCCTTTTTTGGAAAGTAGACATTCCAAGGTATTTGGTAAGAGGCACAAAATTGTCATATTAACAGGTTATTTCTCTCACATGGCATACAGTATGCATACTTGCAACTACACCCCTAAACACATTCTGCTTCTCCTGGTTATGGGGATATCGCATGTGTAACTTTTCCACATCCTTGTCACCATTACTACTTAATATTTTTATAAATGATATAGAGTCTGGGATTAAAAGTACAATTTCAGTCTTTGCAGAAGACACCAATCTATGCAGTGGAATAACTTTCTTCACAGAATGTCTCCAACTTACAAGCCAACCTCAATGCACTGGTTAGGTTGGCTTGTAAATTAGGTATAATTAGGTATAATGTTGATTAATGTAAAGTTATGCACTTGGGGGCTAAGAATATGCATGTATCATACAAACTAGGGAGAGTACAACTGGAGGAATCCATAGTGGAGAAGGATCTAGGGGTTTTTGTAGATCCAATGCCAAGCTGCGGTTTCCGCAGCGAGCAAAGTCCTTTCTTGTATTAAGAGAGGTATGGGCTCCAGAGAGAGAGAGATGGATATGATCTTTTTATAAAAGGAAGTTTTTTTTGGGGAGCAGTGATTTTAACAATGCTTAAAGTGAAGCAATACAAGTATTCCTTTAAATTGTACCGGGTTGGTGTCTATAGTATGCCTGTAAAGTAGCGCATGTTTTCCATGTTTAGAATAGTCCCTGCACAAAATGACATTTCTAAAGAAAAAAAAAGTAATTTAAAAGTACTCGCGGCTATAATGATTTGGCAGGTCCTGGCAATACAGATAAAAGTCATTGAAAAAACTGTAACCCTCCCCCCAGTCCATAACCAGGCCCTTCAGGTCTGGTATGAATATTAAAGGGAACCCTGTGCCAAAATAAAAAAAGTGGCGTGGGGTTCTCCCAAAAATCCATACCAGACCCTTATCTGAGCACGCAACCTGGCAGGCCTCAGAAAAAGAGGGGGGACGAGAGAGCAACCCTCTCCTGAATCGTACCAGGCTAAATGCCCTCAACATAGGGAGGATGTCCCCACCATTGTACCCCTACTATTTCACAAAAAAAGTGTCAAAAATGTTAAAAACCACAGTAAGGGTCTGGTATGGATAAGGGTCTGGTATGGATATTTGGGGAGAACCCTGCGCCATTTATTTTTATTTTGGCGCAGTGTTCCCCTTAAAATCTATACCAGACCTGAACCGTCTGGTATGGATTTTGAGGAGGACCCCTACACCATTTTTCTTTTATTTGGCACAGGGTGCCCCTAATATCCGTACCAGACCTGAAGGGTCTGGTATGGAATTGCGGGGGACCCCCATGCATTTTTTAAAACATTTTGGTTTGGGGTTCCCCTTAATATTCATACCAGACACAAAGGGCCTGGTAATGGACTGGGGGGAAGGGACCCATGCCATTTTTTTCAATGACTTTTATCTGTATTACTGGGACCCGACAATTCATTATAGCTGTCAGGGAAATGGCCGTGGAAGTACTGGCAATCTTGCCAGTAGAAGAATAGGCCAAAGGCTGTGTCAGGGAAATGGCTGAGGAAGTACTGGCAATCTTGCCAGTAGAAGAAATGGCCACCAGAGGCAAATCATGTGACAGGTGGATCTTCCTGCTGGTCTATAAAAGGCTGCCATTGTCTGATACAAATTGCTGGATTGTCTTCAGGTTTCCTGTGTCTCCAGTGTCTCCTGTATCCTGTTTATCCTGAATCTCTGGCTGACCCCTGGCTTACGTCTGAACCCGTTTATCTCCTCGCATCTGACCCCGGCTTGGCTGACTACTCTATGGGCCAGATTCTCGTAGATGCGCGGCTAATTATGCAGGCGTTGCGCATCTCAGATGCACTACGCCGACGTAACACGGAGTGGCAAGTACCGTATTCCCTAAGTAAATGCGCTCCAAGATGCGCCTGCGTCGCGTAAAATCATGGGCGTAATCCAGCGCAACTCCAAAGTAGGAGGGAAGTGGGCGTGTTGCATTATAATGAAGCGTGACCCCATGCAAATGCAGGCCGGGACGAACGGAGCATGCGCCGTGACATGGATGACCCGCGCCATGACGTGGTTGACCCGCGCCGTGACGTGGATGCCTTCTGCGCATGCGCAAAGCCTCCCTACGATGCGCCGGCGCAGGGTATATAATGCGCCCACACATGCGCCCGTGCAGCGCAAACGTCTCCCATTTTTTAGAGAGTGACGGCGAAAGTTTGTGCTGGACAAGATGGCAACTGCTGTTAAGGAGAGGAGGAAGAATAATTTCTCCCCAGAGGAGAGGGCCATTGTCATACGGGCCATGGAGAAGTATGACTCGCGGCTCCATGGTGCTGACAGTGCCCGGACCAGCAAGTCCCGGAGGGATCAGATATTAATGAGGGTGGCGTGCCAGGTCAATGCCCTCTCTCATGAGGTCCGGACACCGCAGGACATTCAAAAGAAAATGAATGACCTGCGGCGTCATGTGAAGGGCAAGCTGGCTGCCATAGCTCGGCATGCCAGGGGCACTGGAGGGGGCCCACCCTGCCCTGTCCGCCTGACTGAGGAGGAGAAGGTGGTTGCCCGCTGCCTGCAGACGGAGCAGGTAGAGGGAGTTGGGGGCTATGAGTCCCAGAAGCCAGCCGTGAGGACAGGTAAGTGTGTTTTCTATTCTATCTGTTGTGTACATGTATGGGGGTGGAAGGAACATGTGCCAAGTGTGTGGGTCCACCAACATGGGCATCTTTTGTGTCATCCACAGATGTGCAGGAGGGAGCGGGGCCATCTGTTGATGCCAGGGCCCATCAGGATCCATCCCCTGAAGATACAGTCCCTCTGGCTGCCCCCCTGGAACAGGACTTGGAGGGAAGTGGGCACACCTCAACGGAGGAGGTGGTTGAGGAGGGTGTGGTAGTCCAGGACCAGGCCCTCTATGTTGTTGTGGAGGAGGATGGTGGGTTGGCCGGACCAGCCCAGGCTATTCCTCTACCTGTAGCAAACCCCTCAGTGTCCCCCTCCAACCTCTCCAGTCCCTCTCTTTCCCCCCCCCTCATCTCCGGCCCCTCAACATCCTCCCCTTATGCCCGGTCCCCTGCCACTCCCCGCAAGGCGACGTCAAAGACCAGGGGTGTATCCCAGGTCCTGCCGGAACAGCTGGTCAGACAGCAGGACCAGCAAAATAAACACCTGGCCGAGGTCGTGGAGGAGATGAGGCGCCTGGCCGACAGCCTGGCATCCTCGGACAATATAACAGATGCCATCCAGGATGTTGCTGTTAACAGCGCAGCAACGCTGACCAGCTTGGGGGAGCTGCAGGAAAACACCTCAGAACTTGTGGGGGAGGTTCAGGCCCTGCGCCTTGCTATCGAGGCGCAGACTGCTGTGCAGACCCGCATAGCGGTTGCCCTGGAGGGCATGCAGGCAGCCAGGGAGGGACGTGGGGATGTTCCTCCTCAACCTGCTCCCCCCCCCCATCTAGGGCTGCCCCCAGGCAAGTGAGGGGCAGGACCCGTGGCACCAGGCAGAGCCCCCGCCAGGCCCATTAATTTGAGTTTTCTTTAGTATTATGCTCTGGATAAGAGCTTATTTATTTTTTGTTATGCTCTGGATAAGAGCTTATTTATTTTTTGTTATGCTCTGGATAAGAGCTTATTTATTTTTTGTTATGCTCTGGATAAGAGCTTTTTTTATATATTTTTGGATACTGCACACGGTGCAGTGTGAATGGTGTGTGAATGTGAGAGGGTGGCACTCCTGAAAGTAAGGGGTGTCACCCTCGGCCGTGGTGGTGAAGTTAACCCCACGGCTGTATGAATGATGTGTGAAAGGTGTATGAATGGACAGCAACATCATTGGGGCCTTGACGTGGCGTTGCTGCTCCCAAGTCCTACATGCTGGACTTGGGCTAATCCAATGCGATGTGCATGTGGTGTGTGTGATCTAGGGACATCAGTGGTGTACACGCGTGCATTGTCTGTGTGCCATGCTGTATGTGTGTTTTTTAAAGGTCAAAGATTCGTAACACGAGGACACTCCTGACTGCTCTTCCATCAGCTGACGGGGTCTCCTCTGGCGGGGGGGGGGCTGTGTGGTTGGGGGGTCAGGTCATCACGTAGGGCAATATGCAGGCCCTTTCGCATGGCAAAGTTGTGCAGAATACAACATGCACCAATGATCTGACCCACAAAGTTGGGGGAATACAATAGGGCCCCCCCAGACTTATCCAGGCAGCGGAAACGGGACTTCAGGAGGCCAAATGTGCGCTCCACCACTGCACGGGTTTTGATGTGTGCTTCATTGTATCTTCTCTCTCCTCTGGTTTGGGGGTTCCGGAAAGGAGTCATGAGATGGGGTCCCAGTGTATATGCAGAGTCACCTGTAAGGGAAAACACAGGAGGATGGTAGTCATGCATGTGCCACTTCTGTTGTGCATCATGGGAGGGGATAGTCATGGCTGCCACCCATGTCACTCACCAACCAGCCAGCTGTCCCCATACATGTCCTGCTCAAAATCTTCGGGGATGTTGCTTTGACGGTAGATGTAGCTGTCATGGCTGGACCCGGGGTCTTTGGCACGGACGTGCCATATGAGGTATTTGGCATCGGCTATCACCTGTACGTTGATGGAATGCCAATGCTTCCGATTGCGGTATATGTGCTCTGTGGCATTGGGGGGCTGGAGTGCCACATGTGTGCAATCAATGGCCCCGATGGTGCGTGGGAATCCGTCAATTCTGTAGAAATCTGTCATTGCCTTCTGCCGCAGGTGCACAGTGGTGGGTCTGATGAACTGGTTGGACATGCGTCTGAGGATTGCAGGGACAACCTGGTGCACACATCTGCTTATGCTGGTTTGTGACATCCCAGCCACCACTCCACTTGTACGCTGGAATGATCCACTGGCCAGGAAATGGAGTGTTGCCAGGACCTTCACCAGTGGCTGCAGTGCACATGTGAGCGGTATGTCTGGCTGGTGATGTCATCCTGCAGGGCTGTGGTTATTTCCAGGATGGCAGCAGGGCTGAATCTGAAGATGCGATACACCTCCTCATCACCCATGCCAAAGAGGCTCATGCGCGCTCGGTAGATCCTCTCACGTGCCCCCCGTCCTCCTCCTCCTCCTTCTATGCTCCTCTTCCTCTGCATACCTTAGTATTGATAAGACCATGGCTGGCCCTGGCATCATTGGCATATGAATGTCTTGTCCAGTAAGTGTGATTGCTCAGCTAGTCCGTTACGGTGCTGCTGTAGTTGCTCTCCAGCTGACTTGCACACGGCCTTGAGCAAAGTTACCCGTGCTTTTATGCGCGAGGGGTATGTTTACTCAAGGCTTTCGAGTTACGCGCACCACGAGTAGCCAACGCCGGACGCGCGTACTTTCGGGAATACGCGCATCTCCCTCATTTGCATATTTGCATGCTAATTCAATGGGAACTGAATATTTTTGATGCGTAACTATGCGCCTACGCCGCGCTAGCTTAATGCATTTTCGCCGCCCAGACGGAAAAAAAAATCGCGCGTATGTGGTTCTGTGTTTACCGCGCATCGATACGCAGGCGCACATTTACTATTACGCCGCGCATATACATTTACGCAGGCGTAGCGCCGCTGAGAATCTGGCCCTATATCTTCTGCTCCTGTGTATGACCCGGCTTGTTCTAGTACACTCCTTTGGACTGATTCCTGTGTATGACCCTTGGCCTGGCTCCAGACTTCGTTCTTGTCTTACTTACGGTACCGCACCTGAACCCTTCCCTGCACGACTACAGAGTCCGCTCTTCCAGCACACCTCAGCTACCTTGCCTGCATCTACCTAGTCAGCAGCAGTACTGGCAACCCGTGCATCTTTGGGCCCTGCACTCCCTGTCTCATTCCGAGGGGTGCAGTGCACTTAGCCGCAAGGGGCGCCCTCTCAGCAATCCGGCCTCACACCAGAGACTTGATAATAGCCACGAGTAGTTTTGAATGACTTTTTTTCCTTTGGATATGTCATTTTGTGCAGGGACTGTTATAAATACGGGAAACATGAACTACTTTATAGGCATACTCAACACACACCCCAGGTATGAAATTTAAAGGAATATTTCACTTTTATTGTTTCACTTTAAGCATTATTAAAATCACTGCTTCCGAAAAAACAGCCGTTTTTAAAACTTTTTTTTTTTGCATTGATACATGTCCCCTGGGGCAAGACCTGGGTTCCCAAACACTTTTTATGACAATAACTCACATTTTTATCTTTAAAATTAGTACTTTTAATTTCTCCCATAAACTTTTAAAGGATGTTTGCCGTAAACACACCAAATTGTTTGCTATTCGGCGGACAGGCGAATACCCGACGTTCGAGTCAAACTTATGTTTGACTCAAACATCTGGCTCATCCCTAATAAGAGGCATGTAGGAGCTCAGCTATGAGCAAATATTAGAGGAACTGAATTTATTCTCTCTTAAAAAGAGGAGATTAAGGGGGGAACTAATCAACATGTATAAATAAGTGGACCATATAGTGAACTTGGTGTTGGGTTATTCACTTAAAGGTCATCACATAGTAGAAGGGGACACTCTTTACATCTAGAGGAAAAGAGATTTCATCTCCAAATACGGAAATGTTTCTTCACAGTAAGCTGTAAAAATATGGAATAGACTACCTCCAGGGGTGGTTCTGGCCAAGCTCTTTAGCAGATTGCTTTAATAAAGACCTGGATTCTTTCCTAAATGTACAAATGTACATATTATAACTGGGTACTAACATTTATAGGTAAAGTTGATCCAGGGAATATCCGATTGCCTCTTGGGGGATCAGAAAGGATTTTTTTTCCTCTGCGAAAGCAAATTGAATCATGCTTTTTTCTGGGGTTTTTCGCCTTCCTCTGGATCAACTGTGGGTTTAGGATTGTGTATATGAGATTGTATTTTATTTATTTTTTTTCTTTTTTTTATTGGTTGAACTAGATGGATTTGCGTATTTTTTTCAACCTGACTTACTTTTTTATTATAGTGAATTTATACAGACTGTCTGCATTCCAAGAGGAATCCTAAATTCCACTGAAGTTGGCCCACTTTAAAAATTAGAGATTTTTTTGTGGGTATTTTTGTTTTAATGGCTTTATTGC